>JAVTVY010030682.1:0-125969 GCA_036873755.1 Hanleya hanleyi
TTGAGGGGGAACATTGTCGAGTACCTACTATCAACACATGAAGCAGATTGGCCAGAACACTTTCCCAAACTGCAACCCTTAGAGTGAGTATATATGTGCACTGCAGAGTTTATCTGCTGCACATATTTGATGGATGGGACTCAAGGCTGGCAGGGTTGACAAAATGACCCACACTGCCATTGTCCAGAAAAGAAAACCAGATACAAATAATATTGTAGCAACATAACTGAAACTTGTCCTGAATATATGCAAAATCAGTATCATTCCTACTGAGATATCATCCTTGGGTGAATTCAATATGGTGGCTGATATCTTCATGCATTCTGTTTCAGTGGGCTTTTGTGTAACATTTGTAAGAAGCATGTTAATCCTATCTAACCTGGGTGATTGGGGGGGGGGGGCTGAAAAACAGGAATTTTGAAGAAGAATTGACGAAAACATCACTTTTATGGTACCGCACATGGCTGCCATTTTGAATTTACCCATGATCCTCTGCTTAAGGGGTTATGCAAATAGGTTCAAAAATGATGTATGATAAACTACAAAGTCACGGCATGTCAGCTGTCGTGTTTTTGTCGTTCTGAGGGTGGGATAGAAAGTTTGCTTTCGGTGGGGGGAGGGGGGGGGGGATTATTTTACTTCATCTATTTGACCTGCTCCAATCTTATATTCTCCAGTACATTCTCAGCCTACATGTATATACATTTCTAGCTAGTCATTGATACTGGAGAGTTGAAAATTCTATTCATATATTATATATTTCTGTCATCCTCTCTCATGTGATTATACAGTGTTTCTTCATTTTGTGTATATTTATGCATGCATTTGTAAAGCCAGTAAAGAGAGATCAAAATTGGATGAAATAACTTCTCTGAGTAAAATTCAAAATGATGTTCAAAATGGTATAAAAATGTACACCCAGCCTTGAAGATGGTCTTGAAGGGCAAAAAAGCATCTACACTTGTTCCTCATCATAACATGGTTCATTATAAAGTGGGTTTCAGTATAGCACAGACAATGTTATGTCCCCCATTATATAACTGTAATATGTATTCAGCTAGCTGTTATGAAAACTCACTTTTGTCCCCCAACTTCAGTGGTATATTTAGTGTATTTTGGTAGAGGGGGATTCACTCTGCCAAGTGATTTTTCTTGCTCACTTGTACATGTAAGTGTGTCATCTCTTGACTGCTCATTGCTAGGTAGAACCTAGGCTTAACATATACAAATGTAGCACCAATATAAAAGGCAGCTACAGAAATAACTGATACATTATAATATATGTAGACCTCTGTCAGTCTGGTGCCCCTTAGAATCCCATTCGTAGCCATGTGTAGCTTTGTTATATGTTCGTATATCATACTTGTAAATTAAAGACTGACATGTCTGATTACGAGTCGGGTACAAGTAATATGTCACAGTACTTGAATTAAAGTGTATAAAGTCTGTATGATCATAGCACACAGCTGGCTATCATTTTATTGATTTTTTCCTCCTAATAGGAAATGTTTTGCTAATACATCATATAAGTTAAAATCTATTCTGAAAATATCAAATAATCTGACAGCTCACGTACATGTAACAAGTGTGCATAAATGTAGATTTGTTATAGATTATACATGTACATGTATGCTAATATCTTGAAGTTAAAATCAGTATATTCAACACCTGATTGTACAATTATGTATGAGGTTACTAAGTAAGATAATGAAAGTATTTAGCTCTCCTCTTTTGACATGTATGATATTTGTAACCATGGTAATAGCAAATAATGACCTGTCACGTGATCCACTCAGTAGTGTTAAATCTCAACTGTAAGATGGGAAGCAATCTACTGAAAATTGTACCCCAATGATGTACTTACTATACATCTGGTGATGAATTTAGAATAAAATGATAATTTGGAAGGAAAACCCAAGCAGATAGATCAAATTGCCAGAAGAGAGATAAAATATAAGTAGTAGAAGTCACTGTCAGAAGAACAAAATTGCCACTAAATTCCGATTCCCTGAATAAATAGCCTTCAGAAAATATATGTACCATTACCTAACTTGTTTTGATGAGTTCATTTATTACTAAGTAATTGAGCAAAAATTGATCAGGT
Source organism: Hanleya hanleyi (assembly GCA_036873755.1). Classification (NCBI taxonomy): domain Eukaryota; kingdom Metazoa; phylum Mollusca; class Polyplacophora; order Lepidopleurida; family Hanleyidae; genus Hanleya; species Hanleya hanleyi. The sequence goes on from JAVTVY010030682.1 coordinate 2,105, forward strand.
ATTGGAAATCTTAACGCTAACTAGTGATACTGGAACCTTAAATACTATATGAATCTCTATAAGAGCCTGGGTGTCCGAGCTTTAGAAGCCCAAACTTCATGTTTCATATTTTATTAACATCTGATGTAATACAAATGTATGTCACAGTTATTGATGACGGATATGTCACTGTTCACTGTAACAAAAAGTCAGTATGGTCATAGTGAACAGCTGTCAGGTTATTGATTTTTCCTCATACACCTATACTATCTTTTACAAGGTGTAATAATTTATTGGCTTTAATATGTTTTAATTATTCTGAAAACATGAAATAATCTGACAGCTTGGATTTTGCCTGTCCTGCCTCAGTCAAGGGACAAACATTTACAACTGTTACATTATCACATCCTGAAGTGATCCAGTTTATAAATATAGTTCAATTTTTTTTATTGATATCTAAGCTTAATTATGGCATTTACTTAGAATGAATTGAAAAGATATATTTCTTTGTTGTTAAAAAGATCACTTACCAGATTTAATATTCGTTGTATAAAAACATAAATACATGTATGAAGAAAAACAATCGTTTTATCAACTTCATCTCACCAACATGACCAATGGATATTGTATATTACAAAAGAATTTCCTCATATTGTGGGAGTTTATGTAACTAATCAAAGTACAGTTTTCTATTCCTCTAATTAGAGGGGGGGCATATAGCGATCGCTTTGTCCGTCCGTCTGTCGTACCATCCGTCTGTCTGTCCGTCCGAATTTCTTGTCCGCGCGATATCTCGGTTAATATTTGATGGACAGGATTGAAACTTGCATGGAATGTGGCCAGTGCCTCGTAGTTGTGCAGCGTAGAGTTTTTTTCTGAGTTCCGGTATAATTTTCAAGAGTTATGGCCCTTTTTCTGAAATCTCTGTGAATGGGACTTGTCCGGGCTGGATCTTGGTTAATATTGTATGGACAAGTATGAAATTTGCATGATATGTGGTCAGTGCCCCACAGTTGTGCAGCGTAAAGTTTCTCCCCGTTTCACTTATATTTTCAAGAGTTATGGCCCTTTGTTCCTGAAATCTCCATGAATTGGGACTTGTCCGGGCTGGATCTTGGTTAATATTGTATGGACAATTATGAAATTTGCAGGGTATGTGGTCGGTGCCCTGTAGTTTTGCAGCGTGAAGTTTCTCCGCGTTTCGCGTATATTTTCAAGAGTTATGGCCCTTTAGTTCTTGAAATCTTTGTGAGTTGGGACTTGTCCGGGCTGGATCTCGGTTAATATTGTATGGACAAGTATGGAATTTGCATGATATGTGGTCAATGCCCCATAGTTGTGCAGCATGAAGTTGCTCCGGGTTTCGCGTATATTTTCAAGAGTTATGGCTCTTTGTTCATCAAGTCTTTGTGAATTGGGACTTGTCCGGGCTGGATCTCGGTTAATATCGTATGGACAAGTATGGAATTTGCAGGATATGTGGTCAGTGCCCTGTAGTTGTGCAGCGTGAAGTTTCTCCGCGTTTCGCGTATATTTTCAAGAGTTATGGCCCTTTTGTTCTTGAAATCTTTGTGAGTTGGGACTTGTCCGGGCTGGATCTCGGTTAATATTGTATGGACAAGTATGGAATTTGCATGATATGTGGTCAATACCCCATAGTTGTGCAGCGTGAAGTTTCTCTGCTTTCGGTTATATTTTCAAGAGTTATGGCCCTTTGTTCATCAAACCTAAGTGAATGGGATATATTTATTTGTCCAGGATGGATCTCAGTCCATAACTGATTTGGACTGGGAAAATGGCTATGAAATTGGTATTCTACATTCCAAAGCAGACCACATAGGTCCTGAAGTATGAAATTGCCCCAAAAGAGTGAATTGGGTGCAAAATTCAAAGTTCACGATTGCTTCATAATTTCACCTCAATATACTCTCAAGGAATGTAGGTCTCATAACCAGGTCACATTTGGCGAAAGCACCCGGGCGACCATCTTGCATCAAAACATTGTATTATTACTTGTTGGTCGATACTTGGAATATGTATTATGCGAGGCATGCCAAAAAAAGTGACTGTAACAGAATTTTTTTAATTATCCAAATTAGGCCTCCACAGACCAATACAGAACAGAACAATGGCGGGGCAGTGTCAGATTAAAGCGGAAGGAGGAGGGGGGGGGGGGCATACAATTGCTTCCTTGCTGTGTTTATATTGGCTGTTCGCTTCTTTTGAAGCCAGCTTGCATCCTTGAAGGAAGCCAAAAATTGGATGAACTCGAGTGATTTGTTGAAACTCTTTATTTTTAGCTTCCTAAATATTCTAATGTTATACCGGTACAAATTAGAGTCTGAATGTCAGTTAAATCACAGTGGAACAAAAAATGCAATAATTTTCATATTTTGGGAATAGAGGGCAATTTTTTTATTTGGCAGGGTGAATGAGAATATCCAGCATTTACTTACATGTAGTTAGAGGTTTGTTTTCTTGAGTTCATGGCCAAAAAAAAGCTGGAGAAAAAATGTCAAATTTATCCAAATCTTTCGCAATTATATTCCTCAACATGTTGGCAACAACACAATTTAATTGTTTCAACAATTAACAAAATCCTTTCTGAGCCTTTGCAAAAGCCAGTTTGAGCATATAGTGAGAATATAACATCTGCAGCTCTTGGCATCATGCAAATCATGGAGTTCGCTTGTTTGCCATATCCCAGGCATGCCGGGATAGAATCACCCTTGTGCACTTATAGTCAGTAACTGATTTATTCCTGTCGTGTCTTAAAATTAAGCATGACGTTTTGCCCGTTTAACAATTTGTATCAATATTTTGATTGTTCTTATACTTTGACTTTGTACATGACATATATATGCTTATTTCCATTCTGGGATGAATTTTCCATTGTATGTATTGAGCATACGTATTGAGTATACTATTCATACAGCTGAAGTCATACACACAATTGTTATCCTCAAATCAATTGCCTTCACTCTAGCTTGTAGGTCGATACTGTCACATTATTGTCCCCAGACTTGGCTATTGTATTCATGGTTTGGTGATATTTACACAAGTATATTAATTGGATCCTACCTTTACCAGTGGACACATGATAGAGATGTAGAGATATGAATGGCCATGTTTGTACAGTTAATTGGTTTTCCCATGCAGACATGCCAGGAGTAGGTAATGGAAATGTCAAGAAGAATGTCATGCCTACACCTGTTTGCTGACCTGACTGCCTTCATGTAACCACGTTAACAAGTGTTTGCAGTAGTCAGTAGCATTTGTGATTGTTTTCTGTCGATAACTTCAATTTGGTACATGTATACAAGCCATTTAGAGATGAATGCATGTAACTATATAACCATCACAATCATGAAAGATACTTCCAACATATAGCGCATAACAATAGGGATCGCCCATATTTTACAGAGGGGGTCAAATTGTCATCACAAATTAAGAGTGTATAGGGGGGGAGAGGATGTTTACCTTCCACATATATATCCAGACAATCAGCCACATGCACAGCACAAGAGTTTCCAGTCACATTGTAGGCACTGAATAATTTAACTTGAACAGCCTTTGAATTAGGAGTTAATGACTGCCTTAGTGAATATTAACGTGTAATAATTTTTCGATGTTTAGTTTTAGACCGTCAATGTAAAAACCGGCTATCGTGTTATAATTGTTTGATGTTTAGTTTTAGACTGTCAATGGAAAAACCGACCGCAAGGTTTTTTGATGAGGTCTAAAACTAAACACTGAAACATTATTACACGATAATATTCACTAAGAAGGTCATTAACTCCATTCTAACATGCACAATGAGAAATATTTCCTCATTTCATAAATGGAATGGCAAATTTTGTGCAAACTTATCCTGTGTTGATTGGAGAGTCTTCATGACTGATTTGCAGGTGGTGCTTGCGCGTGCTGTACGTTCACGAGATGCAGCTGTGTGAACTCCGCCCACTGCACAATGAATGAACCAATCAATGCTCAGCTTTGTAGCACTGCGCCATAAGAATGAGACGTCACCAGTTCGGCACATGAACGAAAGATATCACAACAAAACAAATGAAGATTATCTTGTGATAATCTCTATATGTTTTGAGGACTGGACCAATCAGCGCACGGCTATAATGTGGAGCATGTTAGAATGTTGTGATAATTTTTTGCCCCATGCATTCATATATACAGACACAAGTTTGACTTGTCACGTGTTCTTTCTTACCGACGCATAGCATTTTATATGCAGACCACTGGAATTTACATGCACAGAATAGATTGGGTTAGTTTATAAGTTATATATAACTGTCAGTTTTGCACTGTACATGTATGGTGGGGTGTACATGTATGTTACAGTGTGTTACACGAGGCCATATATATGTATAACATGTTACATGTGTCTACAGTCAAGACCTCCGCACCTTCTGATTCTATCAAATGAAATTTTCACCACAGTGCATATCAGGATGGCTGGGTATTACACATGAAGAGTGTACAAGGAAGGAAAGAGGTCAAAACCCCAAATTTCAGGCATGGCCTACACACTTTATGGATGCCTGATATGGAAGAAATAATTTTGAAGAGAAGAAGAAATAATTTTGAAGAGAAAGAATATTTGCTTCATGGGGGGCTGAATTCATTTTTAGCTCACTGTATACGAAGTAGCGAGGTATTGGGGAGAGAGAGGGGGAAAGTGTCGGTGTCGGTGTCCGGTTAAGTTTTATGTTTAGCACAACGTTAGACTCAAGCTGGAAGGTTAGGGCGATTCCACGACAGAGAGTGAAAGTTGCTCCAATTTCAAACTGCTAGGATTGGGACATCTGTTGATTTTTTTTATCAACCATGCAGTGTCTGAACTAAGACAAAATGAAGTTTTTGTCACTGACTGGTCCACATTCTAGAAAAAAATACCATTGAAACACCTAGCAAACTCGGACAGCCATAAAATGTGATTTCCTAGTAGGCCTCAAATTAAGATGTAAAATCTGAAGTATTCATCTCAGTTTGGTTATAGGCCCATTTCACGTCACGTAAGTAACATTTTCATTCCTTTTTTGAAGTTTGCTCACTCACCCAGACAAGAGGAAAAATACTTCACAGCTACAACCTCATAAGTATATAAGAGTAGTATCCTACCTTCTATATGAGAAATGTTACAACTCTTTTCATTCACTTGATTAGTTCACAGAGCTTGATTTGTGCTCTGTCACGTAAGTAACGCAGAGAATTCGGCATTTTCTCCATTTTCTTCTTCTAATTAAAAAGCGTCTGATTTGATTGGGAAAATCTACCCAATTGATGATATATATTCTTGGTATGAGAGTGAACAAGCACACAATAGACATGTTTTTTGGCATATTTATTTTAAGTGCGTTCTAATAATTAATTAAGCAACACTGATAGTGTCACGTAAGCAACAAAAAAGCGTCACGTAAGTAACATATGACATAATGAAATGTTATGGTGAGGATATTCCAGTAGTCCACATTGCTTCTCTGGATGTACCCGGAGGCATTATAGTAGACAGTAGAATTTAGTATGTATTGTGCATTGTGGTAATGAATTTATCCAATGAAATGCGGAGTCTATACTCGATCATGATAATGTGTTGCCAGAGATAACAATGTAATGTTGAAAGCATGAAGTAAAATCTTGATACTGCCGGTCCTGTATCAGGATTATTAATTTTCAGCATCTTTATTGCAATGTGCAATAAACAGACAGCTGCATCTGTTGCAGTACCGTACTACAATGTACATGCACAAGTACATTGTATTTACTGAGTTACTGTGTGAAGATGATGAAGAAAGGGCTACAGATACATGTACAGACAGAAAGCAATGTGGATTGGAACATCATCACCATAACTTTTCAAGTATTATAATACCATCCATTAAGAAAAATGCAAAAAACATGGCTAGTGTGTGGTTCTTCAATCACATACATGTACTAAAGAATCTATATCATATTGTGGAGATTTCCACCATCAGATCTGGTGATCTGAAGGTGATTTTTAATCAGAAGAAGACCTTTAGTCATGTTAGTGTTACTAACAGACTAAATGTGAAAGAGCACAAATCTAGCTCTGTCATCTAATCAAGTGAATGAAAGATGTAACATGTTCCATTTAGAAGGTACATGTAGGATACTACAATATATTTATGAGATCGTAGCTGTGAAGTTTTTCTTCCCTTTTGTCTGGCTGAGTGAGCAAACTAAAGAAAATGAATAAAAATGTTACATGAAGAGAAATCCCACAGATAATGATCTGATATACATTTGCACATTAACTAATGAAGTTGAATCCAGTTCCCATACTTCACCTGTTTTGTTCACCTCATGTATACCATAAACAAGTATAGTTTGTGATGCTGGACTGAGGGACCGAATTCTCCAAGTAACATTAGTCTGTCAGAATTCAGCAATTTCAGGGTATTTTGAGCTGTCACTCGAGTATAATCTCTTCTCTTCAGTATTTCATGTTTCCAGATATTATTGTATCTTTTTATCATCCTTGAAGGATAGTCAGTTTGGAACATGGTAGCTACAAAAGTGATCAGAATGCTTATAATGATTATGTTACTTACGTGACAAAACCTGTTACTTACGTGACATGTCACGTAAGTAACTGATTTTTAGTCATTTCTCCTTGATTCTTGAAAACTTATCTCAGTTATCTGTCCTACAGATTTCATATTTGAAACAAACTAGCTTTAGAAATGTAGTTAAATTTTGACTGATTTGCTCTCCCTTTTCCATGGCTAAAAATTTCAACAAATCTGTCACGTAAGTAACAAATGAAATTTCTTACAATATTACTATGTTTTTGAGAAAATGGAATAAGAAGTGTACATTTTCCTATTATATATTGTGAAAACATTCCTTTCTCATGATGATGGACATAAAATTTCTCACATAATTCTAATTATTTGTCAGTTTTGATATATTTACAATAATAATGTGAAAATGCGAATTTTGAGTTCAGAATTTTCACCTGTCGTTAAGCCTCATAAAAATAACCAGAAACTATTCTACCTGAAAAATGAGTATCAAGCATGTTTCTTGGGATATTGACTTAAGTTATCATGCATAGGTGATAACATTAAAACCAAATTATTTTTTTGGAAAAATTGGCTCTCTGTTGTGAAATGGGCCTATATCTCATGTTAGTAACTAATAACCATTTATTCTAACATGCAAACTTGCCAAATTTGTGAAGTTGGCAAGACCATGTATTTCGCTCAATATTCAATCCGATTATCGCAATGTAACTTACGTGACAAATTTTCATGGGTCATTTTGTCAAGAGATAATATAGGCAATAGATATAAAAAAAACTCTTCCATCAGTGAAACTACCTCATGTCCACTAGGAACATCCACCTCTTAACTTGGTAAAAAACAAATAGTTGAATAGAAATTTAGACAAGTGAAGTTGTGTAACTTACGTGACATGTCACGTAAGTTACAAAAATTGTCACGTAAGTTACATATAACAAAACCATGTAAACTAGGAAGAATTTTTTGTCAAAAGCAAATCCAACTATTAAGTATTTCTAACATTGTTACCACTAAAAGTATACTATTAAGATATTCTAAACTATCCTTGCAGACTAAGTACAGGGTCCAGTCCCATAAATAATTCCAATGTTTTCACTGAAAATATGGTAATGAGTTTGGTAATTAATTAGAAAATAATGAACAGTTAAGTATCCCAGAAATTGTTATTCCTGTATAAATACATTGTATTATTCAATTTCTAAACATTTCTGCAAGTATTTCCTGAATAAATAGTCCAGAAACCCATCCCATGTAACTTACATGTACGTGACACACATTTGTAACTTGCGTGACACTGGTAAAATATGGCAAAGTGACTGATGGCAACTATACTCATACCTACTAATTCATTGTTCAAGCTATCGCTATAGGTGAGAACTTATAAGATTCTTCCAACCAAATCAGATAATTTTTAACATACGTCAAATGACCCAAAACTGCCCTAATTCTCTGAGTAACTTACGTGACATTTTTTAATTAAGCCCAGAGGCTAATTAATTTGACTTAAATTAATCAAAGACCCATTCAAATTATAAGAAATACTTTTATTTAAGTGACTTGTTTTGTTATTGGTGTAGTCATGGCTGTTAATTGTGTCAAATGTTACAAATGCATCCCCATCGGGAATGAAAATGTAACTTACGTGACATGGAATCGCCCGTTAATGTTTTTTGTTTAGGCTGGACTTATATAATAATATTTCAATTTCTAATTTTATATCTCTTATATGTGATACTAACCTATTAGGTAGGAGATGCAGTGTACATATATATACACAAACACGTCAAATCAACTACAATATATTCCTTTATAGTAATTAGAGCATTTCCACAAAGTGGATGCTCTTATGTTTTCATGAGAAACGGCTCCGCCGGATCCGCCGCTTCCGCTGCCGCTGCCGCCGCCGCCGCGACTTTAAACGTGAATATCTCTGAAACCGTTAAATATTTTTGCGTCATACTTGGTGTGCTATCTCTTAAGGCCTGGGAAATTTGTCTGGTTGTGTTTCGATACCCGCTACTCACCACTAGGTGGCGTTGTAGTCAGAGCTTAGGTAAACCTTTCTCTGACGATTTCGTCTGAACGGCTTGTCTGATTTCTTTGAAATTTTATTACAATGGTCTTGAAGGATAGTCAATGTGCTGAAAAGGTTTTGGTGTAGCTGGCATAATTATAAAGGCAAGTTTTTTGCGTCTCAAAAAAAAGAGTTTTTTGTGAAATGAAAATTCTTCAATTCGCTTGAAGAAATATTTAAAAACTGTTCTATTCTAGGTTGTCAAGCATAAATATAGGATTGCCGACATGATAATTCCCTTTCGGTGCGAACCAAATTGCCACTTAAATGAAAAATCGCATTTATCTGACTCGACGACAAAACCTCTATAACCATTATCATGACTAAGGTTTTTTCCATTGAACACTTATGTGCCATCTCCCTAGGGCTTTAGATCTCACCCCCTTGTTTTTCGTGACATTTGGTTGTCACTAGGTGGCACTATAGACATGAATGCAGGTAAACATGTGTAACATCATATCTTCTGAACGACGTGTTTGATTTCCATGTAATTTGGGTATAATGATCTTGCAAGATAGGCAAAGAACTGACAAGATTTTGGCGGTGTTGGCGAATCATGGAGAGTCATTTTTGCATTTCAAAATAAGATTTTGTTTTCACAAAAATGGAAATCTGAGGATTTTGCTTCATCATGGGTGATATTGTTCATCATTGGATGGCACTATAGACAGTAAATGTTTTTAGCACAATTTATTGGCATTTCATCTGTTTATGGGGTTTATTATTGTCAGACAGACAAAGGACTGAACGTTTTTTTTTTTTGATTGAAATTGAAGGGCCAACTCTCATACAGATTTTGCGGCCCATCAACATAATGCTTGATTTATATCTCATTATACATTCTTTTTTTCTCAATTACTAATTTTATTAACAGTATGGTTTTAAAATGGATTGATAGGACATTGGTGCTGTTGGCATGGTTTAATAGCGCTGGCATAATCATGTGTCACAGGGTAAAGTCAGCTAAATATATAATAGTCTAGGCTGCATCAACCCCTGCATACACACATAAACTAAAATGCAGTCAGAGGAAATATGCTGCCATCAGTGGATGGTCAGTATGGAGAATTTAAGGATTCAAGTGACACTGATATTCTGCTTTACCTTTCAGGCCTCCTATTGAGGCCTGTATGTTGACTATTCTGGTAATAAAACCTGTAATGGTTGACTTATTGCATAATGCAATTTACATAAGTGGACTAGTACACCCCTTGTGTCAACAAAGTAAACACTTCATTTCCAAAATTAGTGCTATTTCTCTCCATTACTGATATAATAATTTGATCCTGTTCCCAAGTCCATTTCTTTGGCAAGGATTTGGTGTAAGACTCACGAAATATAATTGACAAAGGATCTGCTGCAAGTTGTATTGTCAGTCTTTTGTCCAGGATATTACCTTTTCAATGGGAGGTCTTACACCAAAGCCTTGCCATTACCGAGCCCCTGGTGGTATGGAGTTTTGTGTCGTCTTTAACCCTACCTGGCCCCGGGGAGGGGGGGGCGGCGAGTGCCCCAGTGAACTTTTCTCTGCTGCTCTGAAACTCCAAAACCGAGCAGGCTGAAACTTGGTGACTTTTAAGCTTATCTGGTCGAGAAAATATATGGGGGGGGGGCTGCGATACACCCCAAATCGCCCAGGCCACGTAGAGTTAATGAAGGACACTGTGACCATTTCCTTCAATTTTGGTATCGAATCCCATTCCACATCATGATTTAACCTAAAGCTTTTGCACGAACCATATTTGTCCAGGCATTTCACACCCACATCTCAGACCAAATTTCAATTGTACATGTATTCATAATGACATGTATAAGCTTACTTTTGGAAAAAAATGTAATCTTTATTTCAAGTTTTATAATATAATTCATCTTTCAATCCAACTTCAATATCACTGACAAAGAAGTCAAATTTTTATAACAATACATGTATGTATTGTCATTGCCAGTGATGTGCAACCTCGATCTTTATGCGAAGCTGCATGTAACCCAAAACGGTGAGCTGCCGGGTTACACATAACCCTTGTTTCTAAACTAATACTATGGTAAATATGGGAAATGAAATAAAACCTGCCCTTCCTATCAAGTACATGTACATGTGATGTTAAAGAAATATTAACTTCAATTGTCTTAAAGCTGCAGGATCATGAATGAATGAAAATGACAGCCAAGACCTGATGGGGCTCTGCTTGATGATTATCTCACAAAACTGGTATCTTTTATGGTTATAATTGAATGAAAGTATTAAAACTAATATTACATTCTACAATGCAGCTATTCATAAGGCACCATTGGACAATATTTGAATAGATTCATATTGAACATCCTCAAAATCTGTTATTTTTATAGAGGAATGAAGCCTGCTGTGGAACATAAGTGTTCCACACACATACATGTAAATAGGTGTTGAATTATCATGCTTATTAATTTCATATATTTTCAGGACAATGGATGAAATTTGGTCACATCTTCCCGATGACCACAAATTTGCAGCATTTGTCTTTGAGGAATCAACATCTGGCTTAGGTGTTCAGGTGAGAACGGGTTAACTCAGATCATTTACAAATATATTTTTGTTTCCAGCAATTTTTGATGTGCATATATATATATATGCTGGGTGTTTCTTATGCCCCTTTGAATGGGCATTATATTTTTTTGTCCTTCCATCCCTACTTGCTTCAGGTGTATGTCTGGACATTTTGTAAGTTTATGTCATATTCAAGATAGCATTATGACTAAGAAAAATTGTTTGGCAGGTACATTGCACTTGTACTTTATTCAAAGATGGTTTCCACATGAAAAAGGAAATGCTAATGTCTTTTCTAACTGACATCCTTTGTAGATAATTCTGGACCTATCCGCTCACCATAACTTTGTGGTGCGTCGAATGTTGAAAGATGACGTGACCAAATATGGTGTGGATCGCTTTCCATCAGTCCACCTCATTAACAGGGATGGCACATTCCAGCAGATTGCTCCGTAAGTTTACCACCATACATCTAACATGGTCTAGTCTGAGTTGGTGGGGCAGGGATGGTAGTGTGGCTCTACCCAGCGAAATGCTACATATGCACCTACGTTCCTCCGCTATTGACCTAATTCCATGCAATCGATGTGCTCAGATACTAAATCCTGTCACCCACCCCATCCAATCCTTGGGCTCGTGAAGTATTCCATGGCCATGGATGAAGGTCTGTGGACTTGCACCAGGTCTCTCCCAAAGTTTGTTTGGCTTTTTACCCCTCAACCTATTAGGCTGCAGGGTTCTGTCGTCGGCATGTATGTCCGGTCAGTCATCTGGTCGTCAGTCGTCAACAATTCTTGTGACCGGTCCAGAAGCCAAACTGTTGCCTCTAGAGACTTCGAATTTGGTGCACAGGATTGTTGGGTGGTCAGCCACAAGCCTATCGAATTTGGGTAATTTGTGGTGAATTTTGCGGCTTTCATGGTCATGCCTGCTTCTAATATTAACATTTTATGATGCTATCAATTTTTGGTACAACCACATTATTATGAATTTTGGAGGAGTATCTGTACTGACAGATATACATGCACGGTAAATGGTAATTCAGTGATATGAAGTGTATTCTCTCAATGGTAATTCAATGATATGAAGTGGTAATTCAGTGATATGAAGTGTATTCTCTCACCTCAAACTATTGAGTTTATCAAATTTATTAGAATTGCATGTTCAGGTAAACTCTTTGGTCACCTGTCTCATTTGGCAGGTAAATTATGCTGTATGTACATGTAGAGTAACTCTTCGAAATTTGAGGCCAAATCTGGGGTGAGTGAATGTTTAATAGAGTGAGTGATCTACTGGAGCATTTATAGAAGGAAGAATAGTTTTTGGAAATATACTTGTATTTAAGCACTTCTGCACTACTGTGCTATTCTTGTAGAATGTCTTGCTCCAATGTCAATGAGAGGTAATTGTGAAAATTTACTTTGTTTTTTTGCATTGTTGCTACATTTTCACATTTACTTTTCAGGAAAGCCACAAAGAGGGAGGAGTTTGTGACTGCTCTCAAGAAGTTAGCTGGTTCTTCTGATGGACCCGCTGATAAACAACAGAGAGATAACTCTGACAAGCTGTTCTTTGAGCGACCCAAGAAAACTCCACACAAGAAAGTGTGGGTGAATTTTATGATTATTTGATATCGGAAGTGATTAGGTATTCTGCAACTCACCTAGTTACATGGTTATTCTGCCATTGTGTGTGTCATTGTGCACAACCCAGGTAGTGGTAAAAATTTATGGACCTCAGCTCCTTAGACAGCTTGTTTTAAGAGTTGGCACTAACTGGGGCATCTGTGCATAAATTTCTGCGTGTAAAGAGCACTAGGTCCATAGCCATGGGTTTTCAGGTGTGAAAAGTAATAGGACCCAAACATTATGATATGAATGAAAGATTGTTGAAAACTACATTAAATCATACTCGCTCACTTATGTAACACCACATGAATTTGCTTTGCTAAATCTCTACTGGAGGTTCTTGTCACTGCCCAAACCTCATAGCACAGAATTGACCTTATTGGTCAGGGTTCTAACAGGTTTGTCTTGTGTATGTTACAATGTATTTAGTTCTCCCATCAGAAAACTTCAAGAACCAGACTGGCTTCATTTGTTATCTGCTATCAGATTTAATTAGACAGTAACTCCTTGCACGGAAAAAGGCCATGCCATTTGCCAGAACCACTCGAGTGCTGGGAATAAGCAGATGTTGATGCCGGGGGAGAATTCTTTTCATATAAAAAGTTCAAATGAGATGGTTTGATGGTACCTGTAAAAATGGATTCAAGCTGTATTATATGGTTTAAGGATACTGAGCCCTCCTGTACACACTTTTACACACCCTCTAGCATTTGTCTTTATCAAGCTGAAAGTGTGCTTCACATCTATGGTAATGTATATATTTTGTTGAAAGCGCATTTCTCAAGGATTCCAAATATACAAATTTGTTCACTGTAAACCTGTAGGTTGTGAAGATGTTCGAATTAAAAGAACAAAAATTAATCTAAAATTTAATTAAAATTTTTTAAATGCTATTTTCAAAACAGTATTCAACTTATCGTAACTTACATCATTTCCTGTAGAAGACAACTCCAACAGGAAATCTGTGTCTCCGTTTTATCAATTTTGGCTTAGTTCTCCTTCTATTGACATTTAATGGAATATCTTCACAAGCTACAGATTTACAGTGAACACAATTATATATTTGAAATCCTTAAAAAATGCATTTTCAACAAATATATACATTACCATAGATATAAGGCATACTTTTTATCTGTATAAAGACAAATTCTAGCGGGTGTGTAAAAATGTCTGCAGGAGTGCTCAGTATCCTTTAAGGGACATTACTTTAATGCTGAAAGGAGCAGTTGTCTCCCCTAGTCTGTAAATCAAACATTCATCTCTCATGATTCTATCCCTGTGTTAAACCAATGTTATTTTGGGTGGATGGCGGGTGGTTCATCGTGATATGACTGATATATTGTTGAAAGCAACATTAAATCCTCTTCATCCACTCACTCACTCTGACTGAACAAGTTCTATGAGTTCCAAGTCAGTGGGCATGCTGGGTAACCTACAATCACACTCAAACTGATACCTGTTTCATACTGCTCCACAGTCACGGAATCCACATGAAGGACCTGGAATCTGGTCTCCATTATTCCCTACGTCAAGAGATCGCTCTTCACCACACCATGAATGGAGAAACCCTGGACGCCCTCAAAATGTACATCAAGGCCCTGACTATGGTGAGATGTCCAATCATGCTAATACTATGAAAAATCAATTGCATAATGGGATATCTTCCAGTTTTCAAACAATTGATTGGTCAATTCAAATTTCAAAAGAGTAATCCTGTAGTTTTATTGGCCATTGAAGATAATTTGAAGAACAGTTAGCCAATCAGGGAGGTTCTGTATCTATAGGTCCATTCATTGTTTATCATCGATGTGGAGAAACCTGATGATACAGCAACGTGCATTCTATTTAAATTTGTTCTGTTGCTACTAAAACATTTGGGTTCTGCCTGCCCGGTCACAATTAGACCATTCAGTATTCCATACTTTAGCTAGTGATGGTGTCATGTGCAGATCTATTAGAAAACATCAGACAGACAATGTTGACTAAAGTATGAAAATAAGGCGCAGGACATTATGACCCCTATCAGAGAGTATGGTACATGCCATGACCTTTCAACCCATAACATCTGTATATGAAGACGGGCTATCTCGTTCTGATTTCCAGGGGATTTATTAGAATAAATCAGCTGCTTATTTTCAGACTTGCCTAGGCTGACACCTGTGGTTCAATGAGATATTGTTCATTGCTTGTTTTTCATGTAAATGTTTCAGTATTTTCCCGGCCGAGGGACAGTGATGAAATTTCTACAGAAATTAAACAGCTGGTTACAGAACCCCATCCTCCGTCAACTCTCAGGAGAACATTGGGTGGCTAAAATTGACCAATTACAAGTAAGGTGAAAAATTCTATACTTAGATTACAACTAGGTGAACTTGCTCGTCCGAAAAAAGTGTTGCAAATTATTTGAACAAGAAGATTATTGCAACATTTCCCAACGTAAATTTTTTACAGAAAATAAGATTGCATATTTCTTGTAATTTTTGAAGAGAGATTTGTGGAAAATGTTAATGTACTTTTACATGTATCTTGAATTGTTTTTACTCTTCTGCCTTCTTCCATTGATTATAAACAGTCGGATAATTCACCATTATGTTAGGGTAAACAGTCGGATAATTCACCATTATGTTAGGGTAAACAGTCAGATAATTCACCATTATGTTAGGGTAAACAGTCAGATAATTCACCATTATGTTAGGGTAAACAGTCAGATAATTCACCATTATGTTAGGGTAAACAGTCAAACAATTCACCCACAGGAAGTGTATTACCAGACCCAAACATATTGACGTATTCAAAGCAGGATGTTGACAGGATGACAAAAAAGCAGACCGTTATTATATCTGTGGTACATTGTAGTCCCTCTAATAAATCACAGAAAGTGACATTTTCCATTATAAATTATAAATTCTGGGATGATCACATTGATAGGAACAGGAAGTTTACAGTGTAGAGTAATGTAGTGTATGCTGTATTTTATTTCTCTCTCATTTCAAATTTATTAGGCAGATGAAAACCCCCAAATTTGGTGGTGATTGATGATTAAAATCTTGAATACTATGAATGATTTAAGAAATAATGTTTTCATAGGCATGCTCAATGGTTATTTTATGCGCAGTTAGTTTGGGAATTTTATATTTTAGGTAAGGCGAAACCCGCACCCTAAAATTTATAAACTTTCTCAAACTAACCGTGCATAAAATAACCATTGGGCACGCCTATGAAAACAGGCTATTCAATTGCACTATTCAAATTGATTATCAACAAAGATTATAATGAGGGTTGAAAAACTTCCTTTCTTCCATTTGTTAAAAAAACTGGTCCACTGATATTGGCATGATGCTTCAGTATCGGTGTCGGTTGGCATCGTGCTAATATCAGTGAACGAGTATGTGGTCTCTCAAATGGGGAGTGATTCTGTCAGCTGAGTCAGACTTTGTGGAACATACATGGATATAGGTCTATTTGTGTCATTCTTTTCATCAATTTCACGATGGAAACAAGTCAAACTTGAGAAAGAAATTCCATCTTCAAGTTGTAATTTATTTGTTTTGTCTCATTCGATTGTGACTTGTATGAAAGCAGACGTCCCTTTTCTCACCCGTCTTGCGAAATGGAATCTCCCAGATGAACACATGCACTTGACACATGTATATTTCACACAACTGTGCTAAAACACTCAATAAATGCACAGTTAGCAATTTGTTATAGACACAAGTGTTATAGAATTAAGAATTGAGCATACCATTCATTACAGACTGCTGATGCGTATCTGCCAGAGGAGGTGGAGTGGATATGTTGTCAGGGGAGTGAGGCTAAGTTTAGAGGTTATCCTTGCAGTCTCTGGTCTCTCTTCCATACTCTCACTGTCAACGCCCACAATCACAGCCCAGGTAACTATGGTAACCAAGTCACTGTGATTGACGGATCCATTACGATTAGTTGAAAGGCAGGCAAAAATTGACATACTGAATTTGCATGAATTTTCAATCTTTAGTTGTTATAACATCTATATATTGATTTGGTGTTTTTTCGTGTAAACAGAACTTGTTTTTATTACCCCTCGGCCATTTTGGCCTCGGGGTATTGTCGTTGCCATGTACGTCCGTCTGTCCGTCTGTACGTCCGTACGTCCGTACGTCCATTACCGCATTTTAGGCAAAACCGCTTGGGACACAACCACCAAATTTTCAACACTTATTTATCTAGTGCTAAGTCAGACGCCTATCGAAAGTGGCTCCCCTCGGCCCATATTTTACAGAGTTATGCCCCTTTACAGATATATTAATTTCTATTTCTGTCCTATATGCCTGAATGTATCCAGCTATATCTGCGGAACTGTGTTCGGTATAGCTACTATATTTTGGAAACTTATTTATATTGTTGTATTCTACAAGCCAACAAAAGATTACTCGCCTCTTCTTACGAAGTTATGCCCTTTCGGATGTAATAATCTCCGATTTTGTTATTTGTAGCTAAATGTACAAGTTATATCTGCAGATCTGTGTTCGGTCTAGCTTATTCATCTCGGTTCTTCTTTCACAGAGTGCTAAGTCGGACGCCTATCGAAAGTGGCTCCCCTCGGCCCATATTTTACAGAGTTATGCCCCTTTACAGAAATATTAATTCTATTTCTGTCCTATATGCCTGAATGTAACCAACTATATCTGCAGAACTGTGTTCGGTATAGCTACTATATTTTGGAAACTTATTTATATTGTTGTATTCTACAAGCCAACAAAGGATTACTCACCTCGGCTTATGGAGTTATGCCCCTTTCGGATGTAATAATCTCTAATTTTGTTATCTGTAGCTGAATGTACAAGTTATATCTGCAGATCCGCATTCAGTACAGCTTATTTGTCTCGGATCTTATTTTACAGAATGCTAAGTCAGATGCCTATCGAAAGTGGCTCCCCTCGGCCCATATTTTACAGAGTTATGCCCCTTTACAGATATATAATTTTTCTATTTCTGTCCTATATGCCTGGATGTAACCAACTACCGACCTCTTGATCATCCCACATACATGTGTAGAACTATTTCTTCCCCAGTTCACACTACACATGGGTCTCAATAACTTAAGGAAAGCACAGGGGTTTTGATTAGATCAATCTCATGTTTCCTTTTTGAACTGCAGGATTCAACACACGGACACGACAAGCAAATTAAATTTGATAAACATGCTGTATTTCATCTGTCTTACTGTTACAGTACTGCTTTCTTGAACAAAAATCTATATCAAATTAACAATTTCACTTCAGTCGTTCTAATGATCAGTTATATTTCTTTCATCATTTTCAGAGACAGAGGTTGACTCAAAATTTGTCTTGTTGGCCATGAGAGGGTATCTGAAGCATTTCTTCGGGTGTCGAGAATGCTCGCAAAATTTCCAGAAAATGGCGGCACACATTGAAGCCGAGGTTGAGTCTAAGAAAGATGCTGTGCTGTGGCTGTGGGGTGCGCACAACAAAGCAAATAAGCGTCTCCATGGAGATCCTTCAGAAGATCCTCAACATCCTAAAACTCAATTCCCCTCGCCCAAGGACTGCCCCCTGTGTCAGAACAAGGGAGACAATCCCCGTAACCCCTCGTGGAACGAGGAAGAAGTGCTGGGTTATTTACTCAGCTATTATGACAAAACCAGTATAGTGGACGATACATCAGTTGCTCCAATAAAATCAAGTGGTCAGGAAAAACCCTCAGCATCGTCATCAGTGTCGCAAGGTTCCAAAAATATCAAACAGCTGGATTGGTGGGAACGCCAACAGAGAAAAACAGATCTCCAAAAATTAGCAGACATCCGGAGAAAGAAGCAAGAAAAACTACAATCTATCAAAGCCCACTCTGTGGGTGAGAGTGCAAAAGTTCAGAACTATGGTTCTGAGGTGTACTTCAGGAGCAGAGCTAATGGTTCTGGCCTAGTTGGGTGGGGGTTCAGGGGGTTCACTGGGGTGGATATTAGCCTGTGTTTGCTACTCTGGATCGTTTCATGTGGTATTGTCATCCTACTCTACTTTCACATCATGATTCGACGGAAGAAGAAATTCTGTCAGTTACTACCATTTTGAGGTACATCACCAAAGAATGAATGTTTTCCCCAATTGTCCAAATACCACATGTATGTCAGATATGTGTTCAGGGACCACAGTGATATAGATCTTTCAAAAGGTCAAGATGGCAAGTCCAAATTTAGAGTAAGAAAGGCGAAGATTAAAAAATTTACTGATAGTAAGGTATTAAATTCTGACATAATTTGTAAATAACTGTAAATTCTCATTGTAGGTAGTGTAAAAATTTTTAATGGTATTTGATGAAGTGGAGTTGGGGTGTCTAAAGTTAAGATTTTTAAATGTGTTGTGATGATTATATGCATATCCAGCCCTGCCTGGCAAATAACCTCAGCAATTGGCAAATGTTGACCTTATGCTGATACAAAATGACTTACCACAGAATTTTTTTTGCCAAAGCACTCGAGAAATGAATTGTCCTCACAATACTTAAATATGCCAACCTTTTATTTGAAAAGTACTGTCTTGTTTGCTTTTCTTCATCAAGAGTCCTCTGGGGATCATAGAGAGTTTCCTACTTTATGGTTAGGCAGCTATTTTTTCTCGGGGGGGAAAAACAGATATCATGGCTGACATGGCTGACGAGATGAAAATGCTGAAGTAAAATTGTTTTGATAAATTCTGCCTCAGCAATTCTTTTGCTGAGGTTAATTCTTTATTCGTGAGGGTCGCATATCCGATGGGTTGAAACTGAGAAACTAAATAGTCAGAGAGATGGTTTGTGATATCTGTTCAGATAACTGACAATCACTTTCCATGCTGATAAATATGTCCTGTGATTACCTGCTGGCATCAAAAGTATTGCTTATGTTTATTGTTACCATGAGTCTGTTGAGATTGTATATGTATATATTTTTGTAAACTCCCCATCTCAAGATATATTCCACTTACATGTACATGTATCTCTTTCTTCTCTGTTTTTCTAACCTGACCAAAAATGTTATGGTGTGCATATGTTTTAACTGAAATCATGTTTGATACATGTTTACAACTGTAATCATGTTTAATAACTGTAATCATGTTTAATAACTGTAATCATGTTTGATGCATGTTTACAACTGTAATCATGTTTAATAACTGTAATCATGTTTAATAACTGTAATCATGTTTGATGCATGTTTACAACTGTAATCATGTTTAATAACTGTAATCATGTTTAATAACTGTAATCATGTTTAATAACTGTAATCATGTTTGATACATGTTTACAACTGTAATCATGTTTAATAACTGTAATCATGTTTAATAACTGTAATCATGTTTAATAACTATAATCATGGTAATAAGGCAAAGAACAGTATTTGTTTCTGGTCAGTTCATGTATTGTTCTGTAATCTGAACAAGTGAGTACTTATTGATGTTATGGTAATCCCTCTAATAATTCAATCACAGGAAGTGAAATTTCCCACCTTAAAATCTGGGGGTGATCAAATTTATTTGAACATGAAGTTGACAAAATGGTTAAAAATCATGCAGATAATTCTTTATTCCTTCATTGTTTTAATGATTTAAAAGCTGATAAATTTATTTAAGCCAAATGAATTTTGTCTCCTAAATTGGGGGTGATTGAATTTTGATAGGGGGATTGAATTATTAGCGGGATTACAGTATCATCACAGTTTTAACTTGAGTTTTGAACCTGGTATTGAGAAATATACCATTGACAAACTTTGTACCTATCTGTGGAAAGTTCGAAGGAGTTTTTATTATTTTAAGCATGAAGCTAAAACATGTTAATATAGTGTACCAAAAATCATTTTCAGATGAGCATTCCCATAATTTGAGACCAAAACCTTCATGTTAAACTTACATTCACACACAACCTGAGGTGTTCCCGATCAAGTCCTTCTGATAGGGGGGTAAATGGTGGTATAATGGATTGGATATCTGAATGAAGGAAGAGATATGCATTGCTGAAAGTATTCTCAACTTTAATGTATCTTAAACATGAGTCTGGTACAATTAATGTGTCTGATACCATTAATGTGGCTGATACCATTAATGTGTCTGATACCTGATACCATTAACATGTGTCTAGTACTGTTAACATGTGTCTGGTACTGTTAACATGTCTGGTACTGTACCATTAATATGTCTGGTACCATTGACATGTGTCTGGTACAATTAACATGTGTCTGTTACCGTTAACATGTGTCTGGTATCATTAGCATGTGTTTGGTACCAATAACATGTGTCTGGTACAATTAACATTTGTCTCGTACCATTAAAATGTGTCTGGTACAATTAAATTGTCTGATATCATTACCATGTGTCTGGTTCTGTTACCATGTGTCTGGTACTGTTAACATATGTCTGGTACCATTAATATGTCTGGTACCATTAACATGTTCATTGAACCACTAACATGTGCTGTTGCTTCAATGCATTTTGCTGAGAAGCAACAGGAACTTGATAATGTGACTAGCACTGTAATTCACTTGTCTTTATTGCACCATGTAAGCGTCCTGTCTGTGCAGTCTTGTGTACGTGCTGTCCTCTGTGTTTTATAGGGTGGATGAAGGGTGTCTGGTTCCATGCTGCCTCGAAGATTTCTTTTTACCCCTCAGCCCATAGGGCTGTGGGGTCTTGTCGTTGCCATGTACGTACGTCCGTCCGTCCCGGCGTCCGTCCGTCAACATTTTCTTGTCCGCTGAATATCTGTAGATCTATGAAGTCGGGCCTGACCAAACTTTGGTGAGAGCTTCCTGAATGTTGACTGATGAAATGATTAGATTTTCAGATGGCTATGATGATTTCATGATTTTTAATTATTTTTTTTTATTATTTATTGATGGTTGAGATTTTGCACTGTTACCTATGCCCATCAACATGTTCTTGTCCGCTGAATATCTGCAGATCTATCAAGTCGCGACTGACCAAACTTTGGTCAGAGCTTCCTGAATGTTGACTGATGAAATGATTAGATTTTCAGATGGCTATGATGATTTTCTGATTTTTATCGAGCCCGTAGCTTTAGCTGCGGAAAGCTCGATATAGGTGCCACAATGATGTCCGTCTATCTGTCTGTCTGTCTATCTATCTGTCTGTCTATCTGCAGGACCAAGTAAATGTTAAAGTTTTGGACTTAGAAATTTTTCCCTCAGGACCAAGTAAATGTTAAAGTCTGATCCTAAGGCCTGCCCAACCGCCAACCCCTCATATTTCAGATGCTTGCATCGGGCTACACATACTGAACCCATCCACTACCCTGGGACACCAGGACCAAGTAAATGTTGAAGTTTTGGACTTAGAAAATTCCTGACACAGCTTCTCGGCCTCACCTATGTCTCCTAAACTAAGGCCAACCCGACCCCCTGAACTCTCATCTATTCCAAATGCTTACATCGGGCTACAGATATTGAACCCATGCATTACCCTCGGGGAGCATGTCCCCACCCCTGGGACCTCAGGACCAAGTAAATGTTAAAGTTTTGGACTTAGAAAATTTCTGTCCACAGCATCTCTGCTTCAACTATGTCTCCTGAACTAAGACCATCCCGACCCCCCGAACTGTCATCTATTCCAAATGCTTGCATCTGGTTACACTTTTTGAACCCATCCACTACCCTCGGGGAGCATGTCCCCAACCCTGGGGCACCGAGCCCCACCCTCCATCTCTTAAACTAAGCTTCGCTCGACCCCATATATAGTCTGGGAGCTTAGATCATGCTACACTAATTCAACTTATCCACTACCCTCGGGGAGCATGTCCCCACCCCTGGGGCACCGAGCCCCACCCTCTATCTCTTAAACTAAGCTTCGCCCGACCCCATACCCATATATAGTCTGGGAGCTTAGATCATGCTACACTTATTCAACTTATCCACTACCCTCGTGGAGCATGTCCCCACCCCTGGGGCACTGAGCCCCACCCTCTTAGGGGGGCTTAGGGGGAGAGTCTGAGAGGGGGGTATCCCCCCTCGCAGCGTAGATTTTTTTTTGAAAATTGATGGTAAATTGGCGCTAACTGGGAGCATTTGAGCGGTAAAAAATTGTAAAAGTTGAACTTTTTTTTCGAAAATATCCTATAACAGTGGCGATCACTACGTGATATACAAGGTGAAATGATCATTCAATCCGGAGTTTGCACTATAATTCAAGTTATTTCTTAGACAATACTATGTTGCCTAGATAGCAGGGGCGGTGCATTGATGCGTGGTTGACCGCATGAGTTCTGGTGTTCGTTCTGAAGTTGCCAAACTTATCAAAAATGTAAGCTTAGTGGTCCTTTCTCGGAATAGTAGGGAAAATTATCCATATTCATCAAATTTACACCAGTTAAATAGTGATTTTGTGTCTGGGTTAGATGTTTTACCTGTATTTCTAGGGTTTCTCCGGGAAAATGATTCGAGAGTTCGTATCTCTCGTTTGTGAATAAATAAATACTCAACAAATGACTGGGATCTCAATCAAAAAAAAGTTTATGGTGAAAAAGTTCTGAAAAAATCTTTTTCGCCAACATGTTGAAATTTTTCGTCCTAATGGGCGATATGTGATTGAATTGGAGCACATTATTCGTTTCTCGAAGAAAATCACACGGGGTCTTTGAGTCCGATATCGCCAAACTTTTACGTTGTTCTCTCACCGATTGCAATTAGTCTAGCCCTTCTGGTAAGCATTGTTGATGATAATTTTACTTCCCCTGTAATATGCAACAATTGATAAAGATATGTCACAAGCTAACCATTTATTTCTCTGCTATGTTTGCTTTTTGTTTCATTCTTTCTTTCTTTCCTTTTTTCTCTCTTTTTTTCTTTTTCTTTTGTTCTTTTTTTTTTTTTTTTTTTCCCCCCCAAGCCCCCCCTTGTCTACGCCCTTGCTCATGTGATATATGGTACAGAAATCACACAAACTGTATCCACAGGACTGTATTCAGGGATTTTTTGCAGGTTCCGATCCCAAACTCCCAGTTCCTTTTCGTAATTCATTATGGAGGGTCCAATTTTTGTAGTGAATTTTGGCGCAAAGAGCCTGTAATCAATCACAAAACAGAGGTTTATTAACATGAAATTCAATACCCTCTATGCAATCGGATCGATATTGAGGCTCTCAGAAGCTTTTTTCTTGGAGTATTTCCTTTCAAATTGAACAACAACACCACTTTCATTTTTTGTTTCATTTGAGTTTTGGGCACCCATACGTTTTCCGGAACTAAATTGGCTCTAGATGCAGCCCTGATCCTACTTGACTAAAAAAAATAACAGGCTGAGGGGTCCACGCACCTTTTAGGTGCTTGCCTGCAATTCATTTGAAGTAGCAGGAACGCAACTTGGCTGGGTGGTGCTTAGTTGGTTCGTCGCGATATAGCTGAAATATTGTTGAAAGCGACGTAGAAATTCTAATCACTCCCTCACTCACTGGTACCATTAACATGTGTCTGGTTCAATTATCATGTGTCTGTTACCAGTAACGTGTCTGCTATCATTAGCATGTGTCTGGTACCATTAACATGTGTCTGATACAATTAATGTGTCTGGTACCATTACCATGTGTCTGATACTATTAACATATGTCTGTTATGAAATATTGTTGAAAGCGGCCCCGTGGGGCTTCCGGAGATTGACCTGGGATGTCGTGCACATCGCAGGTCATGGTAAGAATAGGCCTCGGCTCTTCAGACAGCTTGTCATAAGAGGCGACTAACTGAGGCATCCGTGGGGTTTCCGGGTGTGAAAAGGAATAGAACCCCACCTGTGTGGTTCCCGGGTGTGAAAAGGATTGGGACCCAACGTCGTGATATGACTGAAATATAGTTGAAAGCGACGTTAAATCACATTCACTCACTCACTACATGTGTCTGGTACCATTAACATGTGTGTGATACCTTTAACATGTCTCTGGTATCATTGACATGTCTGGTACCATTAATGTTTCTGGTACTGTTAATGTGTCTGTTACCATTAATGTTTGACTGGTACCATTAATGTGTGTCTGGCATGTCTGGTATGATTAACATGTATCTGGTACCATATATTACATGTCTGATACCGCTTGGCTGGGTGGTGCTTAGTTGATTCATCGCGATATAGCTGAAATATTGTTGAAAGCGACGTTAAATTCTATCGACTCACTCACTCTGATACCATTAACACGCGTCCGTTATATGTACATGGTAAACACTCTTGTAAATCAGTCATAAGAATCACCCTTTTCCATGATTGCTAAACAACAGGTTCACACCGATGACCAAACAGGTGCATTGATGGGTGAATCTCGGTGTACATTTGTGGTTCATAATCTTCCTCTACAGCCTATATCCACTTCATAGGGGGGTACGGCGTATCACATTGGGCACACCGGTTCTCGTCAGATCACCGAAGTTAAGCAGCGTCAATACTTGGATGGGTGACCGGGTGCTGTACTGACTGGGCTGATCAGTGTCCAGAATAATAGGAACTGTGGACACTCGTGTTCTGGCACATGTAGGCACCGTCGTGATATGACTGAAACAATGTTGAAAACGACGTTAAATCCTACTCACTCACTCACTCCACTTCATAGGGCAGATTTTTAATCATTGATAACTGGTGTTAATATCCTACCTTTCGATGAAAAAAATATTATGTTTACATTGATGACAATTTTGGCAAAGTTCAAGTCGAAAATAGTCCAGTTATCACTCATTCAAAATATTCTCAATACTGCAGCCATAGGATAGAGAGAGATAGCACGAACCACAAATTCAAGTGGGGAGTCTTGCAACAGTCTACCCATTGGGCCACCAGCATGTATCCTTTGTCCAAGAATTAAGAGTGCAAAGGCATATAGTGCATTTCCTCAACCAAAGATATTGGGTCGATCAAATTTATTATAACAGAAATTAAGTTAACGACAAAAAAAATTCAAAAACAGGACCTGATCAATGTATATAGTTATGAGGTGATCAAATTTATTTCATTGACTAATCAAAATTGAGGCAAAATTGTAATTTAACAATTAACATTTTAATTGAAGTGTGATTGAATTAGTAGAGCGTTTCCATGTGTGTTTATTTGCTTATCAGTTATGTTGATATACTAATGGTGTACCCAATCAGTTATGTTGATATACTAATGGTGTACCCAATCAGTTATGTTGATATACTAATGGTGTACCCAATCAGTTATGTTGATATACTAATGGTGTACCCAATCAGTTATGTTGATATACTAATGGTGTACCCAATCAGTTATGTTGATATACTAGTGGTGTACCCAATCAGTTATGTTGATATACTAATGGTGTACCCAATCAGTTATGGTGATATACTAATGGTGTACCCCATCAGTTATGTTGATATACTAATGGTGTACCCAATCAGTTATGTTGATATACTAATGGTGTACCCAATCAGTTAAGTTGATATACTAATGGTGTACCCAATCAGTTATGTTGATATACTAATGGTGTACCCAATCAGTTATGTTGATATACTAATGGTGTACTCAATCAGTTATGTTGATATACTAATGGTGTACCCAATCAGTTATGTTGATATACTAATGGTGTACCCAATCAGTTATGTTGATATACTAATGGTGTACCCAATCAGTTATGTTGATATACTAATGGTGTACCCAATCAGTTATGTTGATATACTAATGGTGTACCCAATCAGTTATGTTGATATACTAATGGTGTACTCAATCAGTTATCATGGTTAGAAAATCCAATAAATGGTGTTGGGGACTACTACTGTTCAAGTTTTTGTATCTACATTGTAACCTTCAAGGTATATATATATATATTTTCATTTTTGTGTTATTTATTGAATGCTTCATGTGAATTGTTACGTATATGATTTGTACCTGTGTATTCTCCCATGGACTGTCTCATTAACTGGAGTGCATCTTGAAACACGCTCTAGCTAGAGTACAGAACAGATGAGTTGATTTGTAGTTTTTGAAAATTAGTTCGTTTTTAGCCGACCCCCCAGAGCCAGTAACGTAGCTGGGCATACTAAAGAGGCACCCTTTTGGTTTCTGGGGGTATAAAGGAATAGGCCCCACCCGTGGGGTCCCGGGTGCGAAAAGAAATTAGACCCAAACATCATGATATGACAGCATGAAACGTTTAATTGTTGGAAGCGATGTTAATTCAGGTGCACTGCTTTGCATAGGAATATGGTTATCACTGACACTAAACTGTTTGGCGAATAGTCATTTGATTTCACCAGACATGACAACTTCGAAGATGCGCAGGTACATGTACATGTACATGTATATTATTTGATCGTTTATTCGATCTTGGTGCTATTGTATTGTCTCTATGTTATCATCCGAATAAACATATTTATCAAATGAACATCAAATCTTTGTAGACCTGCCTGATCAATAAATACTCACAATGTCTTTTGGGTCTAGTTCTGAAGAATTGTGAAATTCTAGGTTTCTTTCGGCTACAAAATTAATTTGTTCCATTTTAATGGCTACTATTAGAGCTAATCAAGTTTCTAGCGTAAAATTTCGACAAAGTCTGAAGAAGAACCCCCTGCCCATCCAAGGCCTCCTCTTTGTCCAGCGGGTATCGACCAACCCCATAATTCCCTGTGCATGGACAATCCATCTATTTTTTATCTAAACACAAGCATAGCATGTGAAGGCATCTATGTACTTCCACCGTATGGCGATGCAGAATGAGTGGAAGGTGGGACCATAAGTAAATAAAACGGTCTTTCATAACATTGGGGGTTACAAAAAAGCTTTACATTTTATTTAAACCACCATTACATACATTATGCTCCATACAATTTGCTCCGGAAATGAATGCCCAGCGTTGATCGACCTGCCCGTGAGGGTAGTCATTTGACTGACTTAACGGATCGGTCAAGGAGATGATAATGTCACCTAGATCAATTTATCAATTCTTTATTTCTATACATGAATACATACAGAAAATGTTAAAGCTAAGATAAAATATTACATTTACATAATAAAGGTTATATTGTGACAGGACCCCAGTCAAGAAAGCCAGTTCATTCCAATTTAAAAATTAGGTGGAGGTTGAGGCAGTCCAAGTGGCAGGAGATATTCAACCTGTAACCATTTCGGTCATCTATACGCGTAAGACTGACCCTGGGATCGTGTGTATCCATTTCAGACTACTTTCGGCAATTGCAAGAGGGAATTTCCATAAATCAATACCACGTGACTTCGTCAGCCAATCCGCTAAAGTCTACCGACGTAACCCCAACGTAACCCTCCATTTTCGAGTCGTGTGATGATCTACTTGTTCAAAATTGCAGATCTACCACACCTCTTGGATGATACGAAAGTTATTCATACCTATATATTTTGTAAGCCCAGGCAATATCTGTTTCCGAGGTATGTATGAAAACCTGTGATTTATCAGAGTTTTCGAGTCTGTTCGCCGCCGGATGAAGGCCGAACAGAATCCGGTAAAACACCGGATATCGCTCCGCGATAATGGAGACACACGATTCGCAAGCCATCTTATGGATGGCGAAGTGTACGCAAATGAGGAGATATTGTGAGCTGTGTTGATCTCTCCAGAAGCATTTCGTACATAAACTGTCCTATTGTTGGGGAAAGGTGGGTGGGTGGGTTAATCAGGAAATAGAATTTTTCGAGGTCAGTTAGTTGCCCAAATAGGTGACAGGATTTGTTGATGATGTTATATAGAATGTTTCGAAGTTTTTTTACCACTCGTGCATATACAAACAAAATGATACTCGTCTTCAACGATCTTGTTTGTTTTCTTACACCGTTTACAAAATCGTTTGTTCCGGTCTATTTTCCTATATCTGCCGGTTTCTATCTCGAGCCGATGTGCGCAGATCCTAAGTTTAGTCAGTGATTGCCTATAGTTTCGATTTTTTATATAGTTCAAATAAGGAGATATAGAATATGTTTGTTCTATATGTTTGCATCTTAGCTTTCTAAGGGCATTTCACGTACTTAGCAGAAGTTTCTACGTATGATCGTGCCATGCGTTCGGATGATGTATGTTTGTAGTGAAGTAATTTTTCGGACTCGCGTAGTTTGTCTTGATAGAATTGTATGTATATATAGTTTTCAATTTGTCTGGAGATCAGCTCCTCTAATTAACGCTTCCGAATTGATTACCGCTCTGGTCTGGTGAGCTTTTACGAAAACGAAATCCTTCGTCCATGCGGCGGTAGACTCAATGAATTGTCTCGACAATCCAGCTACTGATGGTGTCTTTGGATGTCGGTTCATTTTTACCCCTCACATATTATGGCCTCGGGGTATTGTCGTCGTCGTCATGTATGTACGTCCGTCCGTTTTCTATTTGTATTCTAAATGCCTACAAAAAAATTATTCGTCTTGGCCCATATTTTATGGAGATGCCCCTTTTCGGATCTAATTATCTCAGATTTTGTGCTATATAGTTGAGTGTACAAGTTATAGCTGCAGATCCGTATTCGGTGCATCTACTAAATTTTGGGAACTTATTTATCTAGTTGTATTCTAGAAGTGTACTAAACAATTCATCGTCTCGGCTCTTAGTTTATGGAGTTATGCCCCTTTTCGGGTGTAATACTCTTGGATATGCTTGAATGTATTAACCAGTTATGTCTGAACAACTGTGTTCGGTACAGCTACCAAATTATTTATCTACTTGTTTTGTAAAAGCCGACAAAAAAATTATTCACCTCAGCCTTTATTTTACGGAGTTATGCCCCTTTTGTGATATTTGTTTGAATGCAGCTAGTAAATCTACAGAATAATGATATGCTGTAAAAAGGACAGTTCTGAATGATTGGTAAAAATAGCCCAAGCCTGATCTAGGCTGTTTTGAGCCCGTTATCACGGCTTTGGGCGCCATGAATTTGGGTGCCCAAACGAAGAATATATATATATATTTTCAGCAAATCTCCACTCTGAACAGGCTGAAACCAATACTAATGCAAGTAATGCTGCCAAATATTAAGTTATTAGGCTGTATTCAGACCATTTAATACTCCCACAGCTTCTCTGGGCTTTGAGAGTCCCACATCATGGCCTATTTCACTATAACTTACCACACTCTGTACCATGTATGGGTGCACAAACTAAAAGTCTAGATCAGGCCCTGTTAAGCCATAATATATTGCCCATTCTCAGCATAATTCTCAATTGCTTGGGGAAAGACGTTTTGTGAGTGTCACCTTCATGTTATTGATCTGACGAATAATCCACAAATGATCATCAGAAGTACGAAGATGTTTTGTTGCATCGATATAGTACTTTAATGCTGGCACAGGACATACAAATTTATCGTCTGGAGAAGTTTTTTTCTGCAAGCTTATACTCTGTTCACGTAAGGAAGTCAGCACGCGGCTGAAGTAGCAGTTCATCGCTCGTAAATACCAGGCGGTCTTTCATGAATTTCATGAGAACATGAATTTCAGACCTTCGACGAGCGGACGCCAGTAGTAGTATACAAGCAAAAACGGTCATATTGGCCTCTTTGCCCTTAAACTTGAGGGATAACTCTTGATTTCCATGAAGCGTCCGAGAGGGGGCGCCACCAGCTCAAGGTTATGGATTGCATCAGCATTGGCTGTGTGCTAAGTTTTGACCACTATAGGTCTGGCAACCTTTGACCTTGTATTCCTCCGCGGTGATGCGGTCATGTCTGGTGATGATGCGATCGCGAGAAAAAGCTTCCGCGTAGGAAAAGTAGTTCCCAGGCTTCAAATACGCTGCATGGTCCGATTGGGTCGTATGAGGTATCCATGTGAAGCATATGTGAAGGGGCATCTGATGGGCTGGGTGTGGGGTTGAAATAGCGTCATTCTGCGCATGCGCGGCAGGCAAAGGGTATGGAAATGGACGTTTTGGGGTTAGGGCAGCCACTAATGGTCCGATGGACTCGTATGAGGTATCAATGTGAAGCCTATGTGAGGGGGCATCCGATGGGGTGGGTGTGGGGTTGGAATATCGGCATTCTGCGCATGCGCGGTAGACCAAGGGTATGGAAATAGATGTTTTTCGATCTAGGGGAGCGCCTAATGGGCCGACGGAGTCGAGTGAGGTATCAGTGTGAAGCCTATGTGAGGGGGCATCCGCCTGGACTAGTGCCTCGGCCGTTGTCAACATTCTGCGCATGCGCAAACAGAGAACTGTGTGAAAAGGATATGGAAATAGACGTTTTGGGATCTAGGGGAGTCCCTAATGGGCCGATGGGGTGGTATGAGGTATCAATGTGAAGCCTATGTGAGGGGGCATCCACCCGGACTAGTGTCTCGGCCGTTGTCAACATTCTGCGCATGCGCAAACAGGGAATTGTGGGAAAACGGTATGAGAATAGACGTTTTGGGATCTAGGGAAGCCCCTAATGGACCGATGGGGTCGTATGAGGTATCAATGTGAAGCCTATGTGAGGGGGCATCCACCGGAACTAGTGGCTCGGCCGTTGTCGACATTCTGCGTATGCGCAAACAGGGAACTGTGAAAAGGATATCGAAATAGATGTTTTGGGATCTAGGGGAGTCTCTAGTGAGCCGATGGGGTCGAGTGAGGTATCGTTGTGAAGGATACGTGAGGGTGCATTCGCCTGTACTAGTGTATCGACCGTTGTCGACATTCTGCGCATGCACAGTCAGGGAATTGTGAGAAAAGTGCATTGAAAGGAACGTTTTGGAGTCTGGGTGGGCCACTAATGGTCTGATTGAGTCGAGTGAGGTATCAATGTGATGCCTACGTGAGGGCGCATCCGCCTGGGAGGATGGGTGTTAGGAATATCGTCATACTGCGCATGCGCAGGCAGGTCGTAGTATGGAAATAGACATTTTGAGGCCGATATGGACCACTATGGCTCCGAATGTGTCTAGGGAAGTGTTAGTTTGTAGCTCTTGGGGTGTAGATCACGACTTGAAGGGATGTTCACGTCACCTGTGACGTCACTGGTGACGTCATCAGTGAGAGTAGTAGCAAAAGCGGGAGTTTCGGAGGTGCGATGGAGTGCATTTGGAGTAGATAACGGCCTATTTTTCCATCCAACTACCTGGAAGAGTTACCTGTGAGTGTGAGTGTATGGGCGAGTGTGAGTGAGTGAGTGAGTGAGTGTGAGTGAGTAAGTGAATGAGTGAGTGAGGCGTGCACAACGCCCGTGAGGCGTTCCCAACGCCCGTCTTAACGCACGGACGCACTAACGATGGTGAGTGAGTGAGTGAGTGAGTGAGTGAGTGGGATCCGACTGGACTGCACAGTCTGGCCGTAGTATAGAAAGCAGGCATTTTGGGAATTCGTGGAGGTTTGTTGAGTGGTTGACCATCCCTGGTCAAATGGACCGTGTGGGGTATCAGTGTGAAGCTCTCGAATGGCTGTCACCCGTCAAGGCCCGTCGTTACGCCTTAACGCCTGTCTTAACGACTTAGCGCCCTATCTTTACGCCTTAACACCCTAGCACAACGCCTTGACGCCATGATACAGACAGATGAGAGAACAACAACAACAAGGATGAGAGAACAACAGCAACAACAACAAGTTTTTTCATATAGTTTATTTTCCCCTCCATCATAACATACCCACGCTGAGGGAGCCGCGTTGGGTAGGTTTACAATTCAAGAAGTCTCTTGTCCAATCAAAGGCCACCATTTGGTACTGTCATATTCGTTCTTGCCCGTTAGATGTATTCTCGGCTGTCCAATCAGAAGTCGCTATTTCAGAAAGTTCTATCTTCGGCCATGTTCGCTCTGATCCGTTTGTTCTAATCATCATCGGGCAGGTCAGGATACCGTTGAGGCATCATATCCTCAGATAGTTGTTTGCGCATTCTGAGTATCTATCAGTGCATGGGTGAATGCATTCATCCGATGGGAAGATTCCGTAATTTGGTCACGAAAAACATCACATTGGTGACCCTCTCCACTATCCACTTGATGTTGGGGCGCTGTTCATAGGCCCATCCCAAGACATCCAGTTGGCCCACTTGGTCCAGCACGGGCTCTAGTCACGTCCGGTTAATGATGGTAAACGGTTGGTCAAATACCCGGATGTTACTGCTCGGGTAAAAGTATCGGACTTGATCTGTCTCCTTATGCTGCAGCACATAACCAAACACCACTACCACACACCACAACTACACAATACCACCACACACCACCACTACCACATCCCACCACCACACACCACCACCACCACACTCCACCACCACCACCGGGCGTTGACGCCCGTCAGCCCCACCACCACCAGCACCACCACCACCATCACCAGTGAGTAAGTCTTCCAGTTCCGGTCACGTGACAGTAAACATGGAAAACCCCGGATGTAAGATGAGGACCCGGATGTAAAACCACAGTACCTACGGAAGTGACCTTTGACCCTGCGCTACTTGGAAGTGACGTCATCGTACACACAGGTGCACACACACGCACATACCTGGTGCCCCTGCACCCTATAGCCCGTAGGACATAGGGTACACCAGGGTACAGGGGGCACCAGGTATGTGTGTGTGTGCGCCTGTGTACGATGACGTCACTTCCAAGTAGCACAGGGTCAAAGATCACTTCCGTAGGTACTGTGGTTTTACATCCGAGTCCTCATCTTACATCCGGGGTTTTCCATGTTTACTGTCACGTGACCGGAACTGGAAGACTTACTCACTGGTGGTGGAGGAGGTGGTGGTGCTGGTGGTGGCGTTGACGGGCGTCAACGCCCGGTGGTGGTGGTGGTGGTGGAGTGTGGTGGTGGTGGTGGTGGTAGTGGCGTTGACGGGCGTCAACGCCCGGTGGTGGTGTGTGGTGGTGGTGGTGTGTGGTGGTGGTGGTTGTGGTGTATGGTGGTGTGTGGTGGTGGTGGTGTGTGGTGGTGTTGTGTAGTTGTGGTGTGTGGTAGTGGCGTTTGATTATGTGCTGCAGCATAAGGAGACCGACAAAGTCCGATGCTTTTACCCGAGCAGTAACATCCGGGTATTTGACCACCCGTTTACCATCATTAACCGGACGTCAGTAGAGTCCGTGCTGGACCAAGTGGGCCAATTGGATGTCTTGGGATGGGCCCATGAACAGCGCCTCAACATCAAGTGGATAGTGGAGAGGGTCACCAATGTCATGTTTTTCGTGACCAAATTACGGAATCTTCACATCGGATGAATGCATTCACCCATGCACTGATAGATACTCGGAATGCGCAAACAACTATTTGAGGATATGATGCCTCAACGGTATCCTGACCTGCCCGATGATGATTAGAACAAACGGATCAGAGCGAACATGGCCGAAGATAGAACTTTCTGAAATAGCGACTTCTGATTGGACAGCCGAGAATACATCTAACGGGCAAGAACGAATATGACAGTACCAAATGGTGGCCTCTGATTGGACAAGAGACTTCTTGAATTGTAAATCTACCCAACGCGGCTCCCTCAGCGTGGGTATGTTATGATGGAGGGGAAAATAAACTATATGAAAAAACTTGTTGTTGTTGCTGTTGTTCTCTCATCCTTGTTGTTGTTGTTCTCACCGCACTGCGGTGGTCTAATGGTTAGAGCGTCGGCCTCGTAAGCGGTAGGTACTGGGTTCGATCCCAGGCCGGGTCATACCTAAGACTTGAAAAATGGAACTTGTTGCTCCCTCGCTTACGCTCAGCATTCAGAGGATAGAACAAGGACTGGTTCGCTCGGTGTCAGTATAATGTGACTGAGTGGGGTGTCATGTCTGCCTACGGCATGATATTTCAGTGGGACAGCACTATAAAATGGCAGCATTAGATCTGCTCTGTTACAAGTAGGTACCCCTGCCGCTCCCCATCCCCTCCCTTCCCTTCCCCGTCGTGATATAGCTGAAAAAATGTTGAAAGCGACGTTAAACCCTATTCACTCACTCACACTGTTGTTGTTCTCTCATCTGTCTGTATCATGGCGTCAAGGCGTTATGCTGGGGTGTTAAGGCGTAAAGATAGGGCGTTAAGTCGTTAAGACAGGCATTAAGGCGTAACGACGGGCCTTGACGGGTGACAGCCATTCGAGAGCTTCACACTGATACCCCACACGGTCCATTTGACCAGGGATTGTCAACCACTCAACAAACCTCCAAGAATCCCCAAAATGCCTGCTTTCTATACTACGGCCAGACTGTGCATGCGCAAAATGATGAAAACGGACGATACATTAGTCCAGTCGGATCCCACTCGCTCACTCACTCACTCACCATCGTTAGTGCGTCCATGGGTTAAGACGGGTGTTGGGAACGCCTCACGGGCGTTGTGCACGCTTCACTCACTCACTCACTCACTCTACTCACTCACTCACTCACACTCACTCACTCACTCACTCACTCACTCACACTCACTCACTCACTCACTCACTCACTCACTCACTCACTCACACGCGCGCATACACTCACAGGTAACTCTTCCAGGTAGTTGGATGGAAAAATAGGCCGTTATCTACTCCAAATGCACTCCATCGCACCTCCGAAACTCCCGCTTTCGCTACTACCCTCACTGATGACGTCACCAGTGACGTCACAGGTGACGTGAACATCCCTTCAAGTCGTGGTCTACACCCCAAGAGCTACAAAATAACACTTCCCTAGACACATTCGGACCCATAGTGGTCCATATCGGCCTCAAAATGTCTATTTCCATACTACGGTCTGCCTGCGCATGCGCAGAATGACGATATTCCTAACACCCATCCTCCCAGGCGGATGCGCCCTCACGTAGGCATCACATTGAGACCTCACTCGACTCAATCAGACCATTAGTGGGCCACCTAGACCCCAAAACGTTCCTTCCAATGCACTTTCCCCACAATTCCCTGTCTGCGTATGCGCAGAATGTCGACAACGGTCGACACACTAGTCCAGGCGGATGCCCCCTCACGTATCCTTCACAACGATACCTCACTCGACCCCATCGGCACACTAGAGACTCCCCTAGACCACAAAACGTCTATTTCCATACTCTTTTCCCAGAATACCCTGTCTGCGCATGCGCAGAATGTTGAACACGAACGACACACTAGTCCAGGCGGATACCTCCTCACGTATCCTTCACACTGATACCTCATACGACTCCATAGGACCACTAGTGGCCCACCCAGACCCCAAAACGTCTATTTCCATATCCTTTTCCCACAATTCCCTGTCTGCCCATGCACAGAATGTTGACAACGGCCGAGGCACTAGCCCAGGCGGATGCCCCCTCACATAGGCTTCACACTGATACCTCACTCGACTCCATCGGCCCATTAGGCGCTCCCCTAGATCGCAAAACGTCTATTTCCATACCCTTGGTCTACCGCGCATGCGCAGAATGCCGATATTCCAACCCCACACCCAGCCCATCAGATGCCCCTTCACATATGCTTCACATTGATACCTCATACGACCCAATCGGACCATGCAGCGTATTTGAAGTCTGGGGAAGCTTTTTCCCGCGACCGCATCACCACCAGACATGATCGCATCACCGCGGAGGAATACAAGGTCAAAGGTTGCCAGACCTTTAGTGGTCAAAACTTGGCACACAGCCAATGCTGCAATCTAGCCCCAGAACTCACTTTAGCTGCGAAAACTGACCTCTGGCCTAGTGGATTTCTGGGAGCGAAAACGGAAACATCGCACCTGTTTGTTTACTTTCTTATTTATTCTACTTTTTATGTGTTTTGTACTCTGTCCCAAATGGGATGCTCAGTACAATAAAGAATCTTATTTTATCATGCGCACAATTAATTTTCGACGGAAACAATCTCGCATTCGTCTATTTCCGTATTGACGAAAATTAGCCCAGTTGCTGAGTTCTGATAGATTGCTATTATTCAACTAAACATAGAAATAGTTTTGTATAATTTGAATGAATTCTGTTCGTTTCGTTAAAATTAACTGAATTTCACAATAAAATGCGCCCGGATCTCTTGATTATCAAAGGCACTATTTCGTAGCCGGCTCACTGCTTGATCGTCATACGCTCCCCACCGGTGGGGATTTGTGCGTTCTATGTGAGAGGCTCGTTCCGCCAATACGGAAATAGCCGAACGTGATATTGCCAATGCTGATGCAATCCATAACCTTTAGCTGGTGGCGCCCCCTCTCGGACGCTTCACGGAAATCAAGAGTTATCCCTCAAGTTTAAGTGCAAAGAGGCCAATATGACTATTTTTGCTTGTATACTACTACTGACGCCAGAGAAACGAGAAAAACAGACAAGATCTTAAGACTGGCCTGAACCATGGGCTCGAAAGGTGGTCTCTAAGTGCATTAAAAGAACCAATCCGAGATTCCATGCTGGAGACAGTTGACGCACCCGGTTTGATCAGGTCATCTAGCGGTTTGCTCTGCGTAACCGAGACCCTCGACAACCATGCAGGATGAATCTTACATCTCTCCGGGAACACTTAGCGTTATAAGCCTGTCGTCCACGTTACGCCATGTATGGGGCTGTTTGTTGAGAAAAGCCCTCTTGACATCGGGATTCGATGACAGAAGCCATGTAGTCAGTCGAAACATTGTTGGGTTCATGTGAACTCGACATCTCTGACACTGTGAACCGATCTGAACGGTCCGGCAATATGCGTGGGTGGTCTACGATTAGATTGGTGAGACTGCTGAACCATTTTCATTTTCATCTGATGACGATACAGCTCACCAATCCCCAGTGTACGAGTTGTCACAGCGAAACAGCTCACCAATTACCAATATACGAGTTGTCAGAGCATTTCCATGATAGCTCTCTAGATTTGTATCTAATATCGCTGATGCCGGTGCTATAGGGGCCGTGTGGTCACGTCATCCAAGTTGCCACATGAACAGGTAGGCCTACAATAAAAGCGTACCTGAGATACAATCAATCAAGTTTATTTGTGCAACTTTGAAACATACAAAGTATGACAAAACATATAGGGTCAAGCAGATACCATATGGTATCTACAGGCACAAATACATGTAACTAGTTAAAACTAATATATATCAGTACAACGTGAGACAGCCATCAAGGAGGTTGTCCCACTGGGTTTGCGTCTCTCGATATCCGAAATTCGTACATCTGGTGAATATATTTGCTAATTTGGATCGCAATTTCTTTCGATGAGCTGAGAAGAGTAGGCAGAGAAAAATTTAGGTTGTGATCAGAGACAAGAGTTTCAAGAGGTTTTCTGTAGTTGGATAGTGGGGGGCAGATGAACAGAAAATGAGTCTCGTCTTCAGTAAGATTGGTGTCACAGTGCAGACAGAGTCGGTCAGGTCTTGGTGTCACTGGTTTGGTAAAGCGTCCGGTCTCAAATCGTAATTTGTGAGAGCTGAGCCGTAATGCAGTTATAGTACGAGCTTAGATAGGGTCATTTATATACGATAAATAGGGTTGAAGTTCGTACGTGGTGTATACCTTATTTAGTATTTCTTACTTGCCTTCTTGTTGTTTGAGGTGATTTAAAAAGAATGTTTGGTACTGATGTTGTAATTGTAGTTTTAGGTTATTAGTTTCTTTTTCAGTACCTGAGATACAAGACATATCACGAATCGTTAGATTCTTGATATGTGCTTTAGAATAGGTTAACCAGAAGACTGTACTGTGAAGCCATGTGACACTGTCAGTATGTCGGCACCTCTTCCC
The DNA here is from genome assembly GCA_036873755.1 of Hanleya hanleyi. Taxonomy (NCBI): domain Eukaryota; kingdom Metazoa; phylum Mollusca; class Polyplacophora; order Lepidopleurida; family Hanleyidae; genus Hanleya; species Hanleya hanleyi. The sequence continues at coordinate 40,437 of JAVTVY010030682.1, forward strand.
ACTTCCCTTATATGTGTTGTAATGCACACCTATGTCGGCCATAACGGGACGACTTGGCAATTCTCGTTCCTGATCTTGTTAAGAACGATGATAATTAGAATGGTCGGGGGCTACGCGTATTCGTACATCTCGGACCGGGCAACTGCATTTGGGTCCAGAAACGGACTCGCATATACCGGGAGCTTGTTGTTTTTGTCTGGATCGCCACCGCGTAGCGGTGTCGACCAGACTATGCTGCCACTCACGAAATATCTGAAAATGTGTACGTGCACTATAATGCAATGACCCTGGGTTGACCTGTAGCAATCCGCCAGTGATTTTCACCATGTGTTTGTCACATAACAGGGTATCAACCAGAAAGTGAAGAAAAAACAGTCGTAATCGTTTCATGTTAACTAGAAATAAAAGGAAATCTGCATTTGAGTGTATTTCATATTCATTTCTTCGCCCAGGCATTGCTTGTATCCGTGGACTATTTTTGTTCTTTGCATTGTCTGGTTCCGCGCAATCGGCTGAAACCCGGTTCTCAGTGTTTTCCGTCTCCGCGGTTTTGCGCTTGCTTGAGTTTACTGTAAGGCCTGGTGTTTTTAGTTCGTAATTTGTTTGTTGACAACGATAGCGTTGGAGAGACAATTTGTGCGAAAATCCCTGTTGTTGCTGCACGATCATTCTGTATTCGCCGAGCAGACTTTGCAAATCTTGTTCTGCTCTCGCTGAACAGGTTCCGGTTCTGGGATTATGAAGACCCCAGTTTTCAACACTCGTAGTCGCGTTCTTTCATAGCGAGCGGAGCGCGGCCGCGAAGCGGCCGCTTGCGAAGCAAGCTCTATAGGTATTGCGTAGACGTGCATATATGAAACAAAACATAGCAAAATTTAATGAAAACAAAGCAAATAACAACAACAACCGATATCCCGTGAACGAAAAAACGGTGATTTCCGTTTCCGCCACCCATGGAGAAATTGCATGCCGGGACAAATTGCTCGTGATGAAGACTTAAAAGAAGAAAACATAGCCCAGCTGGCATGTCATTTTTTCGAAAGGATTTCAATTTATGAATAATTTTACACAGATGAAAGTAACTGCAGATTAAAAGTGATTCGTTATGTGGCTTTCATCCTTGTCGAAGATGTCTGATGCAAAACGCAGACCACGTGACCAGAGTTCGATCAAAAACGTTTCGCACTGAAGGTAGTCCACAGAAGGCGGCACTGAAAACGGTGTACATCTTTCGTGAAATTTAGTTCTATGGGGGGCAAAACCTGCATAAAATTCATATCTGTGGAAAGCTTATTTATTGCGTTTTTTATATCTGAAGTATCGTGTAAATATGACAAGGCATTTGTTAGGAAATAAACATTTACGACGCAGTCGTGGTTGTAAAATCAAGCCATTCAACATTCACCTTTTCGAAAACATAGATGGGAGGTAACTCCGCTAGAACCGCTTGATCTCGCCGACGACGCGTGAGGGTCCTACTGTTTACCGCCCAGTCAAGTCCAGTAGCGTACAACTCTCGTCCACTCATGTTCAGTAGAAAAGAGATAACCGCCCAGGCACGCATTCAGTCACCAGTGAAGTCCAGTAGCAAATGTCATGTCCAGTGGAGATAACTGTACACCCAGCATTTGAAAATTGTGATTTTGCGATTTAAGTTTAAAATTCCATTTTGAATTAAAACAAATGAGTTCGTAACCTATTTATTTTTTTGGATGATCATTCTTAGTTGGTTGTTAATTTTAATTACGAATTGGAATTTCAGTTTTTTGAATGAAATTTCAGTTTTAATTTTGATCAAGATTAAAGTAAAATTATCTTTAAATACTTGAATTTAAATTTGAATATAATTTTAACTCCAAATTAAAATTTAATAGTCGGAAAAAAGTTTGAAGAAAACATTTCATATGGAATGAAGTCCAGAACTAATGTTTTGAGTTCAGCTCAATCAGTTCCTAATCTGAAGCTAGAGTATGTTTCAATTTTATTTTAAACTTTCAAAGTTTACATTCAAAATTAACAATGAACTTTTCGATAATTCCTGAAACTTCAGTATGTTTTATAAACTAGACACCCTCCGATAATACCTAAAAAATTCACACCAGAAATAGGCCTACACATTTTTTAAAATTTATATTTGTGACGATTTATTTGTATTTCCGCATTTTAATGACATGGGAACCGTACCCTAGTTACAGACGAGGGGGAGCGGGGTAAGCTCCCCGCCCCCGTTATATATTTTTGCTATCCCTAAGGCTAGAGTGCTGAAAATTACTACACTATATTTGTGGGTCAAGCTGTACTAGAAAATGTGAAAACAAAACAAAGAAACAAAAAAGATGGCCTTTTCCTATATTGTAACTTGTTTCATCAGATTAATATTTTATTTTCTGGAAACCATGAAGCATTTCGAATAACCTTATACAAGTGGGGCCCGGCCGCTTGCGAAGCAAGCTCTATAGGTATTGAGTAGACATGCGAATGTGGGACAAAACATAGGCAAAATTTAATGAAAACCCAGCAAAAACAACAAAAATGCAGAACTAATTTTTGAGTTCACCTCAGTGTAAAATCAGTTCAAAGGTGTCCCTAACCTGAAGCTAGGGAGAGTATGTTCCAATTTAAACCTTCAAAGTTTACATTCAAAATTATAATGAACTTTTCGAAAATTCCTGAAACTTCAGTATGTTTTATAAACTAGACATCCTCCGATAACACATAAAAATTTCACACCAGAGATAGGCCTACATATTTTTTATAATTTATTTATGGCAATTTATTTGTATTTCCACATTTTAATGACATGGGAACCGTACCCCAGTTGCAGACGAGGGGGAGGGGGAAGCCCCCCCCGCCCCTCTCTATATATTTTTGCTATCCCTGAGGCTAGAGTCCTGAAAATTACCACAATATATCTGTGGGCCAAGCTTTACTAGAAAATGTGAAAACAAAACAAAGAAAAAAACAAGGTGGCCACAATGATGACGTCACAGTGACGTCATTTTCAAAACATATTTTTAGACGATTTTTCGGTCATGTTACCCCCCCCCAATGCCATTCCCCATTATAGACACAAATGAATTTTAAATATCAATACCCAATATGGTTAATTATGGTTTTCATGTCTTCTTTATCTATAATTTTATAGATTATAATCATAGCCATTACAAGGTTGTTTCTGTCCATTATAGTATAATAGCTCTCTTCCATTAATATTTCTCAATGTTGAGAACAGCTACAATATGAAATGATTTAGTCGAGTGGTTTTACAGTTGCACATTGAACTATTTTAACATATCTGGTAAATCCATTGGCTGTAAATGCTTGTAAATATTGTTTCCATTTGGCAGTTAAATAGTTGTAGTTTCGTCTTTGTATACAGATCTGTCTATTAATCAAGATATATTCACTTCAGTCTCAACTTTTGAACATGTCCATTACAAGGACATTTAGTTTGGTTGAGTGGAACCTATTTCCCCAAGGTTTTATATATTGTGTGTACAATCAAATTAGAATTGAACAGAATTCCTTCAGTAATAAGACTAATTGTGACAGTATATATGGGACATAGATTTTATGTGCGATAATTATTGGAACAGGTTTATTCTTATTAATAATCTGCCTTATGACAGAATATAACATCATGGCCACCTGGAACAGTGACAGGAAATCATAGCTAGGACCAGATAGAATTTGGACAATTAAATATTTGATCCAGTCTAAGTAAAATTAAATCCTATCTGCTCCCCAATTTGGATATGTCGCCTACATAGTGACATATACGATTGGGGAGCATTGATAGGATATAAATTATGTCATATTTATGATCCAGGCTAAGTTGACAAATTCTAGACAACAACAATACCACATGGATTTTAATGCTGTAAAGTTCTACAGGAACTGACTTTCAAACAAGCCATCGGTTTTGATGTAAGCAGACATGTGCATGAAATATGTGTTCAGTGTAAAATAATATACAAAACGTGGACTCAATCTGCCCATATCTGTTTCTGTGATGGATATGGGCAGATCAAATCAATGGAACCCTAAAAAGTACAAAAGTACTTTAGATTTCATCCATTTCAAATATTAGCTCTGTATGAAACAAGAAATTATGCGAATCAATACTAGTGGAAAACTTGATATGAATAGGCAAAGCCAGAAACGAGAGAAAGAAGTAGGCCTATTTCTCCGCTCGCTTCTAGGCTTTGCCTATTCATATTATTTATATATACTCTCCTCCTGTATATAGAGTAGGAGAGTATATATAAATAATTAATAACCGACCAGCTACAAGCCCCTGTGGTCCAGTGCAATTTATGTATTCTGGGGGACTCTGCTCACCGAATATAATTTAGTTTCAAAAAGTTTGAACACCAACAACAACGAAACTTTTCGAAAGCGGAAACAACAGAATTTAGCAGGTACCGCTTTCAAAAAGATTTGTTGTTGGTGGTGTTCAAACTTTTTCAATCTAAATTATATACGCAATGATCGTGCAGCAACAACAATAGGAATTTTCGCAAATTGTTTCTCCACCGCTATCATTGTCAACAAACAAATTTACTATAAACACCATGCAGGCATATATAAGTAATCTTGGGGACTTAGCTAAGATTCATAGCGTCTCCCTTCCCTCAACGCTATGCCGACGACAAATACATTTCCCTGCAATGGTAACTCGAACATCTCCATCGCGCACTTATTATTACCTTTGCGCCCTATTGGACTTTCATTAACTTGAGAAAATGGGCCGCGATGAATAAAAATACCGAAATGGCAGACTAAATGGCCCTTCGTTGGTCATATATTAATTACAGACGTTAAAATTATGCCTATGGAGTCTCAAAATGACCTGAAATCGAGGGTCAAGAAGATGGGCATTTCCGTCATAATAGACCCCGTGTATACAGGGGGATGATGATAACAACATTGATTATGGTATTTTTATTCATCGCAACCCATTTTCTCAAGTTAATGAATGTCCAATAGGGCGCAGAGGTAATAATAAGTGCGCGATGGAGATGTTCGAGTTACCAACAGGGAAATGTATTTGTCGTCGGCATAGCATTGAGGGAAGGGAGACGCTATGAATCTTAGCTTAGGACTTAACACAAACTCGTGCAGCTCTTGCCAATATCTGCACTACACAGAACTATTAATAAAACCAGTTAATAAAACTATCCAGTCTCCTCGCAAATTTGTCGTACCGGTATCATTTTGTCACAATAGAATTGCATGAATTATGAAAATCTGCTCGCAAAAACTGGTAGAAGACGCAGACGATCCACTTTTGAGCATATTACTGCAGACAGTTTCTTGCTACCATGAAGACCTGGCATATTTCGAAATGAGCCGCCTTCACAAATTCACTTCCTTGAGGACTAAACTCTGTATTCCAGTTGTTGTCCCCCGCTACTTAGTAGGGGGGGATATTAGAAACACCGGTGTCCGTAATTCCGTAATTCCGTAAGATTTTCTTGTCTGGACAATAACTCGTGAACGATTTAACCGATCAACTTCAAACTTGGGGTGTGCCTTGACATTGGCGAGAGGACGGTTGGGATTGTTTTTCAGCAATGTGCGTAATCCAATATGGCCGCCGTCAGCCATTTTGGATTATAAGCAGTTGGATCTTAGATTTTCTTGTCCGGACAATAACTCGTGAACGATTTAACCGATCAACTTCAAACTTGGGGTGTGCCTTGACATTGGTGAGAGGACGGTTGGGATTGTTTTTCAGCAATGTGCGTAATCAAATATGGCCGCCGTCAGCCATTTTGGATTATAAGCAGTTCGATCTTAGATTTTCTTGTCCGGACAATAACTCGTGGACGATTTAACCGATCAACTTCAAACTTGGGGTATGCCTTGACATTGGTGAGAGGACGGTTGGGATTGTTTTTCAGCAATGTGCGTAATCTAATATGGCCGCCATCAGCCATATTGGATTATAAGCAATTGGAACTTAGATTTTCTTGTCCGGACAATAACTCATGAGCGATTTAACCGATCAACTTCAAACTTTGTGTGTGCCTTGACATTGGTGAGAGGACGGTTGTGATTGTTTTTCAGCAATGTGCGTAATCTAATATGGCCGCCGTCAGCCATATTGGATTATAAGCAGTTGGATCTTGTCCGGACAACAACTCGAGAACGATTCAACCGATCTACTTCATATGTGGGGAGTGCCTTGACATTGTTGAGAGGAGGATTAGGATTGTTTTTCAAGGACGTGCTTGATCCAATATGGCCACCGCCGCCATCAGCCATATTGGATTATAAGCAATTGGAACTTAGATTTTCTTTTCCGGACAATAACTCATGAACGATTTAACCGATCAACTTCAAGCTTTGTGTGTGCCTTGACATTGGTGAGAGGACGGTTGTGATTGTTTTTCAGCAATGTGCGTAATCTAATATGGCCGCCGTCAGCCATATTGGATTATAAGCAGTTGGATCTTGTCCGGACAACAACTCGAGAACGATTCAACCGATCTACATGTACTTCATATGTGGGGAGTGCCTTGACATTGTTGAGAGGAGGATTAGGATTGTTTTTCAAGGACGTGCTTGATCCAATATGGCCACCATCAGCCATACTGGATTTCATTGGATTTTAAGCAGTTTGATCTTGTCCGGACAATAACTGGAGTACGATTCAACTGATCTACTTCAAACTTGGGGAGTGCCTTGACATCGGTGAGAGGACGGTTTGGATTTTTTTTCAGCGATGTGCATAATCCAATATGGCCATTTTTTTTCAGCGATGTGCATAATCCAATATGGCCACCGTCGGCCATATTGGATTATAAGCAGTTGGATCTTAGATTTTCTTGTCCGGACAATAACTCGTGAACGATTTAATCGATCAACTTCAAATTTGGGGTGTGCCTTGACATTGGTGAGAGGACGGTTGGGATTGTTTTCCAGCAATGTGCGTAATCTAATATGGCCGCCGTCAGCCATATTGGATTGTAAGCAGTTGAATCTTGTCTGGACAATAACTCGAGAACGATTCAACCGATCTACTTCATACCTGGGGAGTGCCTTGACATTGTTGAGAGGAGGATTAGGATTGTTTTTCAAGGACGTGCTTAATCCAATATGGCCACCATCGGCCATACTGGATTTCATTGGATTTTAAGCAGTTTGATCTTGTCCGGACAATAGCTGGAGTACGATTCAACTGATTTACTTCAAACTTGGGGAGTCCCTTGACCTTAGTGAGAGAACAGTCATGTATTATGTTTTATGGATGTGCATAATTCAATATGGGTGCCATCTGCTGTATTAGATTATGTTAAGCTCATCAGCGATATCTCCATTTTCAAATCATACTCTTATCAATGATATGAGATATCATCGACCCCAAAAAATCGACCATAGAGGTCCAGGGCCCCCGCAGCAGCAGCGCCAGTTATGGTGGATGTAATCCACCATAACTGGTGCTGCTAGCGGGGGACATGGACCTCTATGGTCGATTTTTATTCCTCAGACTCGTCCACAACTTGGAGAAAATCTCCACATTTATCCATACATCTGCTGTCGGCTGAAACATGCCAGCTGAAATGTTTTGAAACTTTAAATCCATTATTGGCGATCCAGACATCAGTACTTTGAGTACTTTCATTGTTCTTAGAAATAGGTCTATATCATGAGGTGCGGACAACAGATCGAAGACTTGTCTGAATACCGAGTTCAGCTGCCATTCCGTCAGACGGAGTTTCTGTTGACGAGGCAAGAGTCCGCAAGCACTCCGTATCCGGAATATGTGCCGCTAGTGAGGTTATCTGGCGCTCTATGTGAACATGTTCCAGTTCATAATACATAGCTGAAGGATGTGATCCCGCCCTGCTTGTTTATGTACGATCAGAACAACTTTGCCCCCAATAATCGGGAGAAATCGTCTCATAGCAAAGATGTTTGCTTTCAGCTCCGATAGATTGATATGCATAGATCCACCCCATTCCCCGTGATTTGCTCTCGTCGAGATGTGCTCCCAGGCTATCCATGGAGGCGTCCGAGCTTAGGAATAGATTCGGTTCCGACAGATGCGACGGTGTCGCCCACGAGCAGATTGTCCCGACCCCGCCACCAACTTAGCGTTGATAAGAGAACAGGATCTATCGGGATTGGTTGGTTCACATGTCTCGTGCTTCTCGATATCTTGCCCTGCTTCCAGAAGTGCATCAAACACATCGGAATTGGTCCGCGTTGAAGTGGACCGTAATATACAACTTCGCCGATACAGACCCGTCTCTCCAAGTCACAGAAACTCTCGCACCGGACGAGAACTTTCTCCAGCAGATCTAACGCGGACAGCGATGACCGGTCTCGTCCGATCAGGAGATCGAACTGTACCCCCCGATGAACGAACAACTGTGATGTGGTCAGTCCGCACTGGCAATCCAGCCGCTCAAAAAAGCATGTAGGATCGGTCGCCATCCCACGGTAGTAGTAGATTAAGAGCTTTTGGGCTATTATTGACTTATTTGTTCCCCCGGGTAAAATTTAACGGGGTACTTGTCCGGGGCAACAAATAAGTAGGTCAATAAGACCCCAAATGCGCTTTCCCTTGGTTAGTGGGGCCCTCCACGTGCCCTCCCCGTGACCTCAAGTTTTAAGTGCACAAAGGTCAATACAACCCCAGATGCTCTTCTATAATCGCCAATAAGCCTTTACCCGCCCTTCCAATGCATCAATGGAATGCACGTCATCAAACAGGGTCCCCGACGATATCGCCAGCACTATGCTCAACATAGTGGCAAGTGGGGAACCCTCAGTTTCTCCTTTGGCATCGATCGTGCTGCTATCTTGAGGCAAGGAAGACAACTCGAACTAGGCGAAACCTCTGGACCAAATTCCGAGTGATCTGGCCTGATTCGAACATTTGCATGTTAATCTATACGGGGAATGCATGTATGGGATAGGGGTGGTCATTATTTTTCATTGTGTATTTTACTATGGGGTGTGGCATCTTGTTTTCTTCGTCCCACCACGTAGAACACGATGAGAGGAGTCTAGAAGTTAAGCGGTGAATTTTTTTAAAAAAAGGTATGGATAGGCCCATACGGGCTCAGTGGACAATGTTTGTCCCACTGGGAAACCCACTCCTGGACATTTGCGGTATGGGTTGTGGCATGTTGTTTTTCTCGTCTCACCACGTACAACACGATGGGTGGGATCGCTGAGCCAAGCGTTGAATTCTTTTGAAAAAGTCACCATGCACATTGGGCAAGTAGCGCTGGGGTGGACGTTTTGGGGCCTAGGTGGGCCCCTAGTGGTCCGATTGGGTCGAGTGAGGTATCAGTGTGTAGCACTCGTGAGAGAGCAACCGACTGGATGGGTGTGACGTGGAAATGACCTCATTCTACGCATGCTCAGTAGACAAAGGGGCATGGGAATGGACGTTTTGGGTCGAGGTGGGCCCCTAGTGGTCCGATTGGGTCGTGGAGGGTGTCAAAATGAAGCACTCCTCCGGGTCGATCAAGTCATGAGTGGATGCATGTAAAATTAGGATTTGTACCGAAAATATAAAAAGCGGAAACATGACTTTACCCCTAAAATAAGGAAACACCCCATCAACCAGGTTTAGAGGGGCTAATATCGCTTCCCGGTGGATCGCGGCCTGCTGAGAGAGGCAGGGTGCGTGAGTAGGTGTATGTAAAATTAGGATTGGGACTGAACCTATAAAAAGCGGAACACGCGGGACCCCTAAACCATGGAGGATCATAGATGGTACAGTTTTTGCTACAAGGGCAACGGTGGTACCGTCATTCTGCGCATGCGCAGTAGAAAAAGGGTATTTGAATGGACGTTTTGAGGTCGCGACGGACTCATAGTGGTCCGATTGGGCCATATGAGATCATGAGGTTGAAGCATTCGTGGAGAACCATCCGACTGGGCTGTAAAGTGTCGTCCGGTTTCAACATTTTACGCATGCGCAGTCTGGTCGTAGTAGAAAAAGGACAGTTTCGGAGATGCGCTGATCCGAATGGGCCGTGTAAGGTGGGCAGCGCTCGTGGAGCGAGTCAGACTGGCTGCCTGGTAGAGTTACCTGTGTATGCGTCTGAGTGAGTGTGAGTGAGTGAGTGTGTGTGAGTGAGGCGTTCGCAACGCCCGTGAGGCGCGCCCAACGCCCCCGTCTTAACGCATGGACGCACTAACGAAGGTGAGTGAGTGAGTGAGTGAGAGTGAGTGAGTGATCATATAAGGTCGTTTGTACACAATTAGCCTCAGTCTGTATCCATCCTCTGACCGGGTACCATGTCGAGTACATGTACGTTCTGTCAGAAGACACTCTCTCGTCGCGACAATATGCTCAGACATAAGCGTCTAATGCATAGACAAGAGACACCACCGATTCCCGCTATAGATCCACCAAGTGAAGTAGAGGATCTCTATACGATGACGGTGAGCGACCCTATGGGATGTGAAAAGACGTCCTGGGTGATGAAGTTCTTAGCGGAAGGTATGGCAACCCCAGCTCGGACACGCGTTGTATGGTGTTATAGCCAATAGCAGCCCGCGTACGAGACTAAGCGATTACAGAATGTGAGCTTCGTCCCAGGAATTCCTCATGACATAGACGAACCGCATTACTTCGATTCAGAGCAGACCAACGTGGTAGTGCGCAATGACCTGATGAGTGCAGCCAAGGACAATTCGAAAATCGCGGACCTATTCACCAAAGGGTCCCATCATCGCAATCTGTCCCTCATATATTTGGCTAGAATCTCTTTCCTCAAGGGAAGGCTTCCAGACATATTGCCTTGAACTGCCAATACTTTGTGTTGTTCTCCAATTCCACCGACAGAGCACCAATCCGTGTGTTTGGTAGTCGAATTTATCCTCAGAACATCGACCATTTCATGCAGGCGTTTCAAGTCGTCCGTACGGCTACCTGTTCGTAGATTTAAAAGATCATACCCCCGAAGATCGCGGGTTGACAACCCACCTGTTACCCGGCGAGGGGTCACCGCAACGCTATATACCCCAACACCATACACCGAGTCCACACCTGGCAGCACCAGTCCAGCAGCAGCAACCCGCCCCATACAGCCGGTCCCCATCATACCATCAGTGCCGGAATATCACCCAACCATGAAGGACCAACCCAAACCCGAACAAGGAAATGAACATAATGTGAACTCGAGGCTATGGAAGGATTTGTTCAAAGAAAGTATGGGCGCCGAAATGGACGAGGCGTTGGGGTCACATATGACAATGACCCGGTCCATATGGAAATCGAAAGAACAGCGTCGATTATGAAAACCTCGGCCATGAATTGGAAAGCGGCGTATGTCAGAGCAATAGCTCAAAAGAAGCATTTGTTTGAACGCATCATTAAAAGGCGTTAAGATTGAGCGTTAATGCGTTGAGACGGCCGTTAAGGTGTTACAACTGCCGTTGACCGGCGTCGTCGCATTTCGATGAATTAGTGTCAGTTCCATGAAAATCAGAGCTTCTGAGCTATTTCACCAGGGCGTTGAAGCATTAAGCTGGGCATTGGCGGGCGTTACTGTCTATGAAAGCATGTGTATCCCCAAAACGCGCACAGTCGACTTTCAACCGTCAACATGGGTTATACATGCTCTGAGTGCGAACGCACGTTCACCAGACATTACGATATGATGCGACACCAGAAGAATATATATGGGATTGAGTCCATTGAGGCGGATACTGATACAGAGACTGCTGAGAGTCCACTGACTGATACAAAAATACAGATGGTTGAGAGTCTAACCACTGATACCCAAACAGAGACCGCTGAGAGTCTATCTAGTGATACGGAGAGCTTGACCTCAGATAGTCAGCTTACGTCCCAGGGAAGTGAGAAAGAACCTACCTTCTGGGATCGTATTGTGCGTGAAGCTACTCATGGTTATGCTGCGGTAATCGAAGACGGCGGACAGGATAGCTTACAACAGACGTACACACAAATGCGCCCCTGCATCAGGAAAACAGTCATGGCCATCTATGAACGGTATAGCTTGCTGCCGCTTGAAATGAAAGGCGACCCCACGCACATGTCCATCATGAAGACCAAGCGTCACTTGGAAGACGATATGGGGTTACCACCCACGGAGGCCTTGGAAAATGCGAACAAAATGCGCAAGCAACTGTTTGAGGATATGTTGCCTCAACGGTATCCTGGCCTGCCCGACGACGATTAGAACAAACGAATCAGATCGAATATGACCGAAGATTGAACTTTCTGAAATGGCGACTTCTGATTGGACAAGAGCCTACTTGAATTGTAAACAGGGGGATAATAAAATGATTGACATGTCATCCTTATTGTTGCGGTTGTTCTCTCACCTGTCTAAATCATGGCGCCAAGGCGTTATGCTAGGGCGTTAAGGTATTCAAATAGGGCGTCAAGGCGTTGAGACGGACGTTGACGGGCGTCGCTGCATTTCGATGAATTAGTGACAATTCCATGGAATATCTAGATAATCAGAGCTTCAGGGCTAATTCACGAGGGCGTTAAAGCGTTAAACTAGGCGTTGACGGGCATTACTGGGTTACTGTCCATAAAAGCAAGTGTATCCTAAAGTCGTACAAGGCCGAAGATTGAACTTTCTCAAACGACGGCTTCTGATTGTAAACATACCCAACGCGGCTCCCCCAGCATGGGTATGATGTACTGGAGGAGATATGGCCATACAAGCAAGAGAAGCGGAATCCCCAGGTCCTAGGTGAAGTTTTTTGCCCCATTCTTACCAATAGTGGACCCCCAAACATCCACGATTCTCCATGGATTAGGGGTAAAGTCCGTGTTCCGCTTTTTATAGGTTCAGTCCCAATCCTAATTTTACATACACCCACTCACTCACTCGATCCAACGGGAAGCGATATTAGCCCCTCCAGACCTGGTTGATAGAAGTTTTCTCTATTTTAGGAATAAAGTCCGTGTTCCGATTTTTAGCTCGCCGTATACGAAGTAGGCGAGGTATTGGGAGAGAGAGGGGGAAAGTGTCGGTGTTGGTGTCGGTGTCGGTGTCGGTGTCCGGTTAAGTTTTTTTGTTTAGCACAACGTTAGACTCAAGCTGGAAGGTTAATGTTTTTTGTTTAGGCTGGACTTAGAATAATTTACTGCTTGAAAAAAAAGGTAATCTTTATTTCAAGTTATACAATATAGTTCATCTTTCAATCCCACTTCAACATCACTGACAAAGAAGTCAAATTTTTATAACAATATGTATTGTCATTGCCAGTGATGTGCAACCTGAAGGGCTCGATCTTTATGCGAAGCTTCATGTTATTGACAAAACCCAAAACGGCGAGCTGCCGGGTTACACATAACCCTTGTTATAGGTTCAGTCCCAATCTTAATTTTACATACAACCACTCACGCACCCGCCTCTCTCAACAAGCCCCGACCCACCGGGAAGCGATATTAACCCCTCCAGACCTGGTTGATAGGGGTTTTCTCTATTTTAGGGGTAGAGTCCTTGTTCCGGTTTTCATTGTTCACTCCCAATCATAATTTTGCATACACCCACTCACCCACCCTGCCTCTCTCAGCAGGCCCCGATCCAACGGGAAACGGTATTAGCCCTTCTATACCTGGTTGATAGGGGTTTTCCCTATTTTAGGGGTAAAGTCCATGTTTCTCTTTTTATATTTTTTTTATATTTCCCAGTGGGACAAACATTGTCCACTGCGCCACAGTATGGATTCACCCCATCAGACCTACCTGGCCTTTTCAAAAAATTTCACCGCTTGGCTTCGAGACCCATCCCATCGTGTTCTACGTGGCGAGACGAGAAAAACAAGATGTAACAACCCATATCGCAAATGTCCAGGAGTGGGGTTCCAAGTGGGACAAACATTGTCATATGGGCCTATCCAGACCTACCTGAACTTTTCCAAAAATATTCACCGCTTAGCTGCTAGACTCCTCCCATCGTGTTCTACGTTGTGAGACGAAGAAAACAAGATGCCACTTCCCATAATAAAATACACAAGAAAAAAATAATGACCACCCCTATCCCATACATGCATTCCCCGTATAGATTAACATGCAAATGTTCGAATCAGGGGAGAGCACCCGGAATTTGGTCCACAGAGGCTTCGCCTAGTGCGAGTTGTCTTCCTTGCCTCAATATGGCTGCACGATTGATGCCAAAGGAGAAACTGAGGGTTCCCCACTTGCCATTTATGCTGGACATAGTGCTGAATATATTGTCGGGAACCCTGTTTGATGACGTACATTCCATTGATGCTTTGGAAGGGCGGATGAAGGCTTATTGACCATTATAGAAGAGCATCTGGGGTCATATTGACCTTTGTGAACTCAAAACTTGAGGTCACGGGGAGGGCACGTGGAGGCTCCCACTAACCAAGGGAAAGAGCATCTGGGATCTTATTGACCTACTTATTTGTTTCCCACGGACAAGTACCCCGTTAAATTTTACCCGGGGGAAACAAATAACTAGGTCAATAATGCCTCAAAAGCTCTTTATCTACTACTCCCGGTTTTCTTTGACACCAAAACATTCTGATTTAAAACCCGCAAACCGTTACGGAAGAATACATCTTCCTGTATAACAGATGCCTGTTCCGGGTTTTGAGGTAGCGGGGTTACCAGTGGGGTCCATGTCAACTGAGCGCGGACAACCTGGAATGCTACGAACCATCCCGTAACCATCTACGCGACCCCCAGTCCGTCTCCGAATAACTCGTCTTTGCCGAAAGGCAAATTCAAGAGATTCGGCGAATGGTCTTTTTTCAATAAATTATGAAAATTAATAAATATATATATTTTTTCATATATTTAATTTTTATTCTTTATGGCTTTCCTAACTGGTTGTCTTTTTCATCTTTGGCTCAATTAACCCGATCTGAATGGGCTTTTTGGGATGTATCCTGGCCAGGGACGGGGGGGGACGAAATGACAAAAACATGCACTTTTCTGGTACCCCACGTGGCCACCATCTTGATTTTACACATGATCCTTTGCTCGGAGGGGGTATGTAAATAGGCTCAAAATGACCCCAATATGATAAAGTCAAGGAATTGCAGCTCTCCATTTCTTGTTGTTCCGGAGATAGCGCAGAAAGTTTGGTGGGGGAGGAGCAGGCCAAATAGGGTCAAGTCATTTCCTTGATGTCAAGCCGAGTTACTACAGTTTTTAATTTTCTACCATACCCTGGACAAGCAGAAAAAAAAGAACAAATCGATATCTAAAAATGTATCTATTTATTAATTTGAATAATTTATTGAAAAAAATTATACGTAGACATCGGCCATCCAATATCCCACAGCCCAGGCAACTGTGGTTTTGCCATGCGCGGGAAATTATATATGAGACTGATCGAGACCCACTGAAAGAGGGGGTCTATCGCGACTTGGCATTAAGGTATAGAGATCAACCCCAGGAGTATTACTTAATATAAATATATTACGTATAAAGTATGTATAATCCCAGAATGTATAAGGTGTATTGATATAAATTTTTTGATTCCTCCTCCTCTCAATTATTCAGGCTATCAGATCTCATAATTTATCCGAGGTTTCACAGAGATTTGGAATGGCATATTTATAGAAGTTACGGTTGTTCCGGTTCCACTGTCCTATAAAACTCCAGTTCAGAGCTGCAGATTGTCACCACAATTCAGATATACCTCAAACTTGTGACAAAGGAGGACCGTATTTGAGTCTGAGATCTGTCCGTCCTGCTGGATGTATATATATTGACTTCAATTCTACATGTGATATCTCCAGTTCTATGGCAGAATTGTGACCCAACTTGCAGTATTCCTCAACTCTTGAGAAGAGGAAAACTGTGTTGATTTTGAGGTCTAAAGATTAACGAAGTAGGGGAGCTAATATTGCTGTGCCCAGAAGACCAAATGGCAGATTGGTTTCCGTTTAATCAGCAAACTGTTAATGACCATAAGTCGATAAAGAAGGTCATTTGAAAATTCATTGACGTGATGCGTTTCGTCACGAGGAAAATTCATGCTAACTTACAGATTCCTACATCATAGTTTTAGAAAATTAACCAATAACACTTTTACTGTGGGTCAAGGTAATCTCTGATCGTTTTGTCAAAATAAAGAAATACAGGCTGGTAGCGAGCATTTGACGAATGGCCATACCCCCATTTAACGATAAGTGCACTTACTTTGCAGGTCTTATCTGTATGATCTGGTCTTTTGCTGGGGTAAATACGAAGAATTTCTTTGCCTGGTCAATCGCGTCAGAACTTTAACTTACCCGTTAACATTATTTATTCTAAACTCAATAAGTTTATGTTAAAGACATTCATTGGGTAAAGACCTCTATCAAGTTCGTATCGCGCGAGGATCTAACCGGAAGCTAACCTTAAGAGTCCAGGTAATATAACTACACAATTGATAATCTATTTGATTAATCGGGCTCGACTCCGCTATTCTGGCACATACTGTACCTAGTTTCCATGTTCAAGTGTAATTTTATGTTAAATACACAAGGTCCAACATTGGCTAGAACTGTACGACTGAAATTATCGTCGCGAGCACAACGGCTTTCCCCTGCCTATTCTCTACGGGTCTAGCAGTAGCAAGTATACAATAAGGCTTGTCTCTCTGGGTCCCATTTATGGTGCGATGGCCAATCATTTTCCGTTTAGGCTGTATTTCGCACGTGACTAAGATTTAAATTCTTCATTTGGCACGAACATGCAAGCGCTCTGTGTGCCTGCGTGATACCCCATAATTGCATCGTAGATTTGATTGGTCGTATTGATGATCATCAGATTCGAGAGCCGTGACATATATTTAAGAAATGATGTTTTCATAGGCGTGCTAAATGGTTATTTTACGCACGGTTAGTGTCGGAAAGTTTATATTTTAGGCCAGGGCGAAGCTATGAAAACATTATTTCTATTTTATGCACTACTCAAATTGATTATCAACCAAGATTACAATGAAAGGTTGAAAACATATTTTAAACTTTGACAACCTTTCTCGCCTTTTTGGAAAAAACTCGTCCACTGATGTTGGGACGATGCTTCCGTCTCGGTTGGCATCGTGCCAATGTCAGTGGACGAGTTTATGTGGTCTCTCAAATGGGTAGTGATTTTGTCAGCTGAGTCAGGAAATTACGTGGATATATGCCTGTTTGTGTGGATTTGTTAATCAATTTCTCGATGGAAACAAAACAGTTAAACTTGAGAAGGAAATTTCATCTTGTAATTTATTTGTTTCTATTATTCGATTGTTACTTGTATGAAAGCAGACGTCCCTTTCCTCATCCGACTTGTGAAATGAAATCTCCTAATGAACACCTGCACTTGACACATTACATTTCGTGTAATACATGACCGGTTAACTCGACGTTATCGACACAAGTGTTATAGAATCATGAATGATGTACCAAATATAGACTCTTTTCGGTAAATCAGCCAGAATCATCGTGGATGCATGCTTGCCACTGGGGAAGCGAGAATGGACTGGAATGTATCCCAGCGGTACACTGCTACAATCTCGAAACCAGAGCCATCCGGTCCTGTCCTCCCTACTACATGTATTATATTTGTGGAGCGGCCATTTTCCAGCGTAAAGCGACCCCTGGTGGCGCGGTTGTGATTGCTAATGTACTTCTGGACATCTGGTGAATGTGAATATACGATGCTACAACGACCAACAGCGTTATAGAACACAGTAACGTTCATGGCAAGACTGATCTTTCATCATAAAGTGTGGAATGAAGGCCTTGTTGAACCATTTTCTGCAGTAGCGTTTTTGTGCGTTGATTGGAAGAATAAATGGTATGCATTGAACGTACATTTTGGTGAACGTGATAACCGGTGTATATCAACAGATCATTGGCATGAGAAGTTAGCGGAACAAACATAAATCCAATTGAATTCATTTATAATTCTGCAAATGTGTTCGAATCATGTCAACGTGTTTCCAAAGCAAACAATCTCTCACTCTGTGTTTCAATGTACACCCACACACCGTACTCAGCAAACCTCTGGTCAAAAGCGAATGCAGGTAGTCCGGATTACATATTGAATTCCCCATGGGAATCGCAAAGAGAATTCTCTCGCGTCATTTGTTATTTCGTTCAAGTTTACCAACGTTTGTTGTCCGTGGATGAACCTAGTCGATTGTTAACATTGCATAAAATCTGTTTCTTTTCGCGGAGCATGGCCTGCACGAGATTCTTGTCAAATTATAAGAATCTGTCATTTCAAAGTTGCGGATGAAGTGTATATTTACTATGGTGGCTGATATCTGCCATGTCGTATCATCGTACTATCGCCCTATTTTTTTACTGGCGCGATGATACGATGGCTCGATGATACGATGGTACGATACGAATTCCGATCGTACCATCGCATCGTGCCATCGTACCATCGCATCGTGCCATCGTACCATCGCATCGTACCATCGCATCGTACCATCGCATCGTGCCATCGCATCGTACCATCGCACCAGTAAAAATAGGGCGATAGTACGATGAAACGACATGGCAAATATCAGCCACCATAATTACCTGTATTCATAATATTATTTTGCAACTACAATGTGTAGCACAGAACCAGTCTAGGAAATCGTCTAGGTAGACGATATGTAAGATTTTTATGCAGATTATACGTAAAATAATCAAATGTATTCATGATAGGGTTAAATATAGAGCTTTCAGAATGCGCTGGATGAATCAGATTGACCAAAAACTTGTACAATATTGATTCATTAGTTAGTATATCGTCAATGGTTGGCGGTCGGGGATCTTAATCGATTTCAAAGCCTCGGTCTAAATCGTTCTGAACCGCGGAATAAATCATGTTATATCTAGGATTAATTCCCGGGGTTCTTTTTTTTGGAAAAGGCGTTTATTTTATCCGCGGACTTGATTCTTCAATCGCAGCGATATGTAAAAGGTGAGGAAAGTTAGCGACTAAAAAGCAACCATATGACTACAAGAAAGCTTCCCTTGGCACTTCACATTCAGACCTGAGAATACGGTGCATTCTCAGACGTAGCCTTAGTATCTTAGTCGCGCTTTTATTACAGATGTTCATGTGAAGAGTATGAAGTATTCACACGGCCCCTAACACCGGCTAAAGCGGAATTAGATATGCTAGCTTGTGAGCTGTGATGACAGATCAGCTCAAATAAGTAACTCATCTGATATTAATGGATGAACACCGAAGACGTCTGATGGAGTACGCCTCAACATGGGGTAAACCTTGTAGATGCAAAAATAGCTAGAATCGGAAACAAAAAAAATTGTGAGGCCGACGTCGTACGGCTTAAATTTCCCACCAATCTAATAAACCTATGTTCTGACATATACAAGTCCGAGGATTAGAAACTTCAAGTCCCGAACTTTAGTCCTCCAATGAAAATCGAGTTTCTAGTCTGATGTTTTGGAATGTCTGTCTGTCCTTTGGTCATGTTGGTTGTAACAAATGGCAAATTACGCCAGCTCGCCATCTTTGCAAAGTTGAACTTAACGCTTTTCTTGAATGAATTAGTATGAATGAGAGTATGAAGTATCCTTTGGTTGTAACAAATGGCTAATTACGCCAGCTCGTCATCTTTGCAAAGTTATACTTAAAGGTGAACTGCAAAGCTTTTAATTTTATCTAAAATGTTGCTTATATACATCTTGTCTTATGTGACACAGCTTTTATACGTTTTGGGGGCAAATATATTTTGCAAAATTGTACTAATAACAATATTTAAGTTATCCTGTTATAAATCCATCTTGAAAACTTGCATCGCTTGTCTCTCTTGGTTTGTATAACGTCATGACGTTCCAAAAACAACGAGAGGCAAGCGATGACGTTTTTAAAAATTCTGGCTCTCGTTTTCTGGTGGTAAAAGTTTAGACTTCTCATATACCCAAAATAAAAAAATAACCCACAGAACTATTACCACACATATTTGTAACAACTAAGTTCTTGTTTTGTGACATTTTAACAGAACATTGGAAAGCTTTATAGTTCACCTTTAACGCTTTTCTTGAATGAATTAGTTCAACAACACCAGTAACACACAATACTTTATATCGCAGGGTCTTGGACCATTTTATAACTGACATTTGATAGGATGAGGGCAAACATCGTAACAGAAACTCCATTTCCATTGGAAGACTAAAGCCTAGAACTTGGATATTCTAAACCTCGCATCTGAGAAATCAAGAGCGCGGATTAAATAGAAATCCTTCCACAAAAGAGCTCCGGATTTTAATTTTGGGTATAAATCTATTTATTCCGCCGTTTAGAACGATTTCAATCGAGAAATTGTAGCATTAATTTGACTGGTGGACTTGGATCCAGGTCCAGATCGATTTAATCACAGGCTTCGATAACGATTTCTGTCTCCTACGGCCAAGCATACTCGTCTGTCGGCATGCTAGGCCTACGTTCTGTTCGGTCCGTTATACAAACAGCGCAACGTGAGTAGTAATATAAGCGTATCCAGTTGACCTAAAAAATTTGCATAAAGTACCCGGATTTAAAGGTCAAGTTCACTATAGTTCCTGCATTTTCGGTGACGTGAACGGAAATAACTACTGGAGGCATGTATTCCTCCGCGGTGATGTGGTCCTCCGCGGTGATGCTGTCGGTGGTGATGCGGTCGTGGGGAGAAGCCTCCGCGGACAGAAAGTAGTCCCGAGACTTCAAATACGTGAGGGATCGGCAAATTCTCTGGGAATGGCCGACAATATAATATCCGGCAATGTCCGGTCATCTCCGGCAATGTCCGGTCACCTCCGAGAGAATATAATGGTCAATAAGCCTTTATCCGCCCTTTCAAAGCATCAATGGAATGCACGCCATCAAACAGGGTCCTCGACAATATCGCCAGGACTATGCCCAGTATAAATGGCAAGTGGGGAACCCTCAGTTTCTCCACATAGCCATACAGCGAGAGAAGGGAAACCGTATTGGCACGAAAAAATACACGAATCCATGAGAAGTAAGTCTTACAGTAATAAAGATAACCAGTAGGTGTTATCAGTATGTCAGCAACTCTTCCCACTTCCCTTATATGTGTTGTAATTGTACGATGTTATTATGACGAGACGATTACAGGGTCGAGCGTGTCGTGTCCAGTGCATCTCCGCAAAAAATAAACACACAAAATGGCGACGCTGTTGTGGGAATCCCCATTTTGGCATCGTGCTGCCATCTGGAGGCAAAGAAGACAATTCCGACTAGGCGAAACCTCTGTGGGCCAAGTTCCGGGTGATCTCCCCTGATTCGAACATTTGCATGTTAATCTATACGGGGAATGCATGTATGGGATAGTGGTGGTCATTTTTGTGGATTTTACTATGTGGTGTGGCATCTTGTTTTCTTCGTCTCACCACGCAGAACACGATTGGAGGGGGTCTAGAAGCTAAGCGATGATTTTTCTGAAAAGTTCATGTAGGTCTGATGAAGTGGATACGCCCATACTGGCTCAGTGGACAATGTTTGTCCCACTGGGAAATCCACTCATGGACATTTGCGGCATGGATTGTAGCATCTTGT
Organism: Hanleya hanleyi; assembly: GCA_036873755.1. Lineage (NCBI taxonomy): Eukaryota > Metazoa > Mollusca > Polyplacophora > Lepidopleurida > Hanleyidae > Hanleya > Hanleya hanleyi. Next base: position 61,924 of record JAVTVY010030682.1, read on the forward strand.
TTTCCTTGTCTTACCACGTAGAACACGATGGGAGGGTCTCGAAGCCAAGCGGTGAATTTTTCTTGAAAAAGGTACTGTGCGCATGCGCATTGGGCAAGTAGCGCTGGGGTGGGTGTTTTGGGGTCTAGGGGATCCATAATGGTCCGATTGGGTAGTATGAGTTCTTATTTTGAAGCTTTCGTAGAGGAGCATCCGACTGGCCTAATGTAACGTCCGTTTTCATCATTCTGTGCATGCAGAAGAGTTTTATTAAGTATCTTTCTTTTAAAACCAGTACTATGATAATTTAAGTTATACTGGTGCTTGCAGAAATTTTAATTTGCCTCGGCTCTTCTACAGAAGAAATGTTTTAGACTTAATGTGCTTACACAACATTATTTCAGGCAAATATGATTGTTCTTATCTTTTATCTCAAGTTCCATTTTATGTTCCGCCAAGGCATTTACGCAGACCAACTCTTTCTTATGCTTCACATACAAGAATGAATGTTAGAAGATTTTCGTTTTCACCACGTGTCGTACGCCTTTGCAACAGTTTTACGGTCGATACATCTATTGACATTTTTAAATCAGCCGCTGTTTTTAAAACTCTCATACCGCGACACTTTTATAACCCAGAATGAAAACAGTTTTACTGATATAGAATGTTTTTATTGTCATAATATTTTGCAGTGGTGATATATATTTGTATAAGCATAATTATCCTTTTAACCCTATCTGGCCTGGCCATTTAGGGTGTATCGCAGCCTTGCGGGGGGGGAGGGCGGAAAGTGCCCCCTATATATTTTCTCTACCACTAAGGTTAGAATGCTGAAACTTACCACACAGTATCTTTGGTTCAAGCTCTACCGGGAAATGTAAAAAAATCCAAGATGGCCGCCATGATGACGTCACAGTGACGTCATCTTCTCCGAAGCCATTTTTCGGCCTTTTTGGGGTCGATTTTCATTTTTCCGATTTTTCTCTCGGAAAAAATCAAATAAAATGTAGATTAATTAGTTTTGCATAAATAAAATACTTTCAAGGCCTTTTAGGCAAGGAAAATGTGAAGAAATGGAGCGAAAAGATTGAAAAAACACGACTTTCGCGGATACCACATGGCCGCCATTTTGAATTTACCCATGATCCTCCACCCGGGGGTATATGAAAATAGGCTCAAAATGACCCCAATAAGATAAGCTTAAAAGTCACCGAGTTGCAGCCTCCTCGGTTTTGTTGTTTCGGAGCAGCAGAGAAAAGTTCACTAGTGGAGTACTCAAGTACTCTTGTCCAACCAGAGACCGCCATTTGGCGCTGTATCTGTCATATTCGACCTTGCTCGTCAGATGAATTCTCGGATGCTCTTGTCCAATCAGATGTCAGAAAGCTCAATCTTCAGCCATGTTCGCTCTGATTCGTTTGTTCTCATCGTCATCGGGCAGGCCAGGATATCGTTGATGCAACATATTCTCAAGCAGTTGTTTGCGCATTTTGATCGCATTTTCCAAGACCTCGGTGGGTGGTAACCCCATATCCTCTTCGAAGTGAAGCTTGCTCTTCATGATGGACCTGTGCGTGGGGTCGTCTTTCATTTCAAGCGGCAGCAGGCTATACCATGGCTGTTTTCACTGCTGCAGGGGCACATTTCGGTGTACGCCTGTTGTAAGTTCGTTCTTGCCCGTTAGATGTATTCTCGGCGGCTCTTGTCCAATCAGAATTCGCCATTTCAGAAAATTCAATCTTCGGGCATCTTCGCTCTGATCCGTTTGTTCTAATCGTCGTCGGGCGGGCGAGGATACCGTTGAGGCATCATATCATCAAACAGTTGTTTGCGCATTTTAGTCGCATTTTCCAAGGACGGGTTGGTGGTAACACATATATTCTCTTCCAACTGACGCTTGATCTTCATTATGGACCTGTGCGTGTGGTCGCCTTTCATTTCAAGCGGCAGCAGGCTATACCGTTAAAAGATGGCCATGACTGTTTTCCTGATGCATGGGCGCATTTCGGTGTACGCCTGTTGTAAGTTATCCTGACCGCCGTCTTCGATTACCGTAGCATAACTATGAATACCTTCATACAGTTCTTTCTCACTTCCCTGGGATATAAGCTTACTATATTGAGATCAAGCTCTCTATATCAGCAGATAGACCCTCAACAGTCTCTGTTTCGGTATCAGTCGATGGACCCTCAGCAGTTCCTGTATCAGCATCCGCTTCAATGGACTCCTCGGGGTCTTCAATTCCATGTATATTCTTCTGGTGTCGCGTCATATCGAAATGTCTGGTGAACGTCCGTTCGTTCACACTCGTTTTTGCCTTGATGAGCTTGCTTTTATGGATAGTAAAGCCCGCCAACGTCCAGCTTAACGCTTCAACGCCCTGGTGAAATAGCCCGGAAGCTCTGATTTTTATAGATATTCAATGGAATTGACACTAATTCATCGAAATGCGATGACGCCCGTCAACGCCCATCGTTGCACCTTAACGCCCGTCTCCACGCCTTAACGCCTTATCTTAACGCCTTAGCTTAAAGCTTTAACGCGCAATATTAACACCTTACCACCCTATAGTAACACCTTGATGCATGTGTGTTACACCCATTTTATGTTATACCTGTCTTATTCGTTCTTGCCCGTTAAGTGTATTCTCGGCTGCTCTTGTTGAATCAGAAGCCGCCCTTTGAGAATCTACAAAGTTCAGAGTTGTGGGATGGATCGGTTAAGCGCTCGAAGCTCTTGGACCTCGGAGCTATTGGAGCTTGTTAATCCCTATATGCACAGACACCACCACCACCACACATCACCATCACCACCACCGGGCGTTCTCGCCCGTCTAAGCCCGGTGGCGGTGGTAGCTCCCGTGGGGCAGATCTCTTGAATCGGAGCTCTTGAAGTCTGAGCTTGGAGCGCTTGGATCCCAGAGCTCAGAAGTGACGTCATCGTACGCATGCGCACGCAGTTGTGGTGCAACCGCACCCTGGTATACCCTATGCCCTACGGGCTATAGGGTACAGGGTGCACCACAAGTGCGCGTGCTTTAGAATAGGTTAACCAGAAGACTATACTGTGACGTCATGTGGCTCTGTCAGTGTGTCGGTACCTCTTCCCACTTCCCTTATATGCGTTGTAACTTTTATCTGTATATGGCTACATTCTGCTGGTTGACGTTTCGTTCCCGAGTCCCGCCCCCTCTACAGGGCTTTTGGTCTTTGATATATGTTGGCATTGTGGGAAGTTGATGCTGGGTCGACATGGGGCCTTACAGACTAGTCTTTTGTGTTAAATGCCGTCATTTTCATCTGATGACGATACAGCTCACCAATCCCCAGTGTACGAGTTGTCACAGCGACACAGCTCACCAATTACCAATATACGAGTTGTCCGAGCATTTCCATTATAGCTCCCTAGATTTGTATGTGATAGCGCTTATGCCGGTGCAGTGGGTCGTGTGGTCATGTCATCCAAGTTGCCAAATGAACAAGTACAATAAATTACAAGCGTCTGGTCCGTCATTCATAATTCAGCCGTCGTCCATTAGCGAATATTCGCGTCCAAAATCCAAAGACCTATTCCATATTCCATATAACAGTATTAGCACCAAATTCAAAAAGACAATCATAGTATACATAAACGTAGGCTTGTTTCCTGCAAGAGAGAAGCGGTCAACAGCTTTCAATGATGCCGGCAAGACATCATGATGTTCCAAAAATATCAAATCCGTATCACTGATCAGTATTCTTAATCCATAATATTCGTTGTAAGGTTGTCATCTAAAGAATGATGTATCTCAGTCACGCTTTGATTGTGACTGTTCGTATGAGTACCATGAGGATCTTGAAGTACATGGATTAGCGCTTATGCCGGCGCTTACGCCGGATAAAGCGTATCTGAGATACAACACATATCAGGAATCGTCAGATTCTTGGTATGAGCTTTAGAATATGTTAACCAGAAGACTAAACCGTGAGGTCATGTGACTGTCAGTATGTCGGTACCTCTTCTCACTTCCCTTATATGCGTTGTAATTGTTACCTGTATATGGCGACGTTTCGTCCCCGTGGCCCGCCCCTGTACAGACCTTTTGGTCTTTGATATATGTTGGCATTGTGGGAAGGTTGATGCTGGGTCGACATCGGGCCTTACAGACGAGTATTTTATGTTAAATGCCGACATTTTCTTCTGACGACGATACAGCTCATCAATCCCCAGTGTACGAATTGTCACAGCGACAGCTTACCAATTACCAATATACGAGTTGTCAGAGCATTTCCACCATAGCTCTCTAGATTTGTATCTAATACCGCTTATGCCGGTGCTAGGGGCCGTGCGATCATGTCATCCAAGTTGCCACATGAACAGGTACAATAAAAGCGTACCTGAGATACAACACATATCACGAATAGTTAGATTCTTGGTATGTGCTTTAGAATAGGTTAACCAGAAGACTAGGTCATGTGGCTCTGTCAGTATGTCGGCACCTCTTCCCACTTCCCTTATGTGCGTTGTAATCCGTACGATGACGTCACTTCTGAGCTCTGAGCTCCAAGAGCTCCGACCCCTTAACCGATTCATCCCACTGCTTCTAGCTCTGTTGTTTCTCAAAGGGCGGCTTCTGATTGGACAAGAGCAGCCGAGAATACTCTTAACGGACAAAAACGAATATGATAGTTATAACATAAAATGGGTGTACCACACATGCATCAAGGTGCCACGATAGGGTGTTAAGGTTATACCACAGTGCGTTAAAGCGCTAAGCTAAGGCGTTAAGATAAGGTGTTAAGGCGTTAAGATTGGGCTTTAAAGCGTTAAAATTGGGCGTTAAGGAGTTGAGACGGGCATTGAGGCGTAACGACGGGCGTTAACGGGCGTCATCGCATTTCGATGAATTAGTGTCAATTCCGTGGAATATGTATAAAAATCAAGAGTTTCTGAGCTATTTTACCAGGGCGTTGAAGCATTAAGCTGGGCGATGGAAGGGCGTTACTGTCCATAAAAGCAAGCATACCCAAAAACCTGCACAGTTCAACCATGAACATAGGTTATACTTGCTCTGAGTGCGAACGCACCTTCACCAGACATTACGATATGATGCGGCACCAGAAGAATATACATGGGATTGATACAGAGATTGCTGAGAGTCCATCGACTGATACCGAAACAGAGAATGTGGAGAGTCTATCTACTGGTATAGAGAGCTTGATCTCAAGATAGTAAGCTTACATCCCAAGGAAGTGAGAAAGAACCTACCTTTTGGTATCGTATTGTGCATGGAACTATTCATAGTTATGCTGCGGTGATCGAAGACGGCGGACAGGATAACTTACAACAGGCGTACACCGAAATACGCCCATGCATCAGAAAAACAGCCATGGCCATCTTTTAACGGCATAGCCTGCTGCCGCTTGAAATGAAAGGCGACCACACGCACAGGTCCGTAATGAAGACCAAGTGTTAGTTGGAAGAGAATATACGTGTTACCACCCAACGAGTCCTTGGAAAATGCGACTAAAATGCGTAAACAACTGTTTGATGATATGTTGCCTCAACGGTATCCTCGCCCGCCCGACGACGATTAGAACAAACGGATCAGAGCGAAGATGGCCGAAGATTGAACTTTCTGAAATGGCGAATTCTGATTGAACAAGAGCCGCCGAGAATACATCTAACGGGCAAGAACGAATATGACAGATGCAGTGCCAAATGACGGCCTTTGATCGGACAAGAGTACGTGAGTTGTAAACATACCCAACGCGGCTCCCCAAGTGTATGATGTACTGGAGGGAATAATACAGGATTGACTTGTCATCCATGTTGTGGTTGTTGTTCTCTCACCAGTCTACACCATGGCCTCAAGTGCTCCTAGGGCTTTAAGGCGTAACGACAGGCGTTGGCGGGCGTCACCACATTTCGATGAATTAATGTCAATTCCATAGAATATATAGAAAATGAGAGCTTCAGGGCTAATTCACCATGAACAGGCGTTGCCACAAGATGACACAGCCAACGACGTATTCGAACCAGGGATGGCCCATATCTACCCCAGACACATTCCTTCACACACCCAAAATTCAAACTTTGGCTACTACACCTACTGATGACGTCACAGATGACATGGACATTCCTCAAGTCGTAGTCTACACCACGAGGGCTTCATAATGACACATCACACGACGCACCCAAATTGCCCATTTTTGCTACTACGCCTACTGATGACGTCGCCAATGACGTCACAGATGACATGGAAATCCCTCAAGTCGTAGTCTACACAACGGGGGCTACACTTTTGACACCTAACACGACGCATTCGGACCAAGAATGGTCCCTCAATCGCTCGAATACACCCCCACGCACAACCAAATGCCCGCTTTCGCTACCACTACTGATGATGTCACCAATGACGTCACAGATGATGTGGACATCCCTCAAGTCGTAATTTGCACCACGAGAGCTTCACACTGATACCCCACGCGGTCCACTTGGACCAGGGATGGTCCTCGATCGCTCAAACACACCCCCACGCACCCCCAAAATGACCACTTTACTTACTACACCCAACTGCGCATGCGCAGACTGACGCGACTTCCAACAACAAATACGCCAGTCTGACTCCACCCGACGAGAGTTTCACACTGATACCCCACACGGTCCATTTGGACCATGGATGGTCTTTCAATCACTCAACAGACCTCCACGAAACCCAAAAATGCCTACTTTCTATATTACGGCCAGACAGATGAAAAAGGATAATTCATTCGACCAGTCGGATGCTCCTACACGACAGCTTCAAAATAAGACCTCATACGACCCAATCGGACCACTATGGGTCCCCTAGACCCCACCCTAAAACACCAACCCCAGCGCTACTTGCCCAATGCGCATGCGCACAGTGACGTTTTCAAACAAAATTCACTGCTTGGCTTCGAGACCCTTCCTATCGTGTTCTACGTGGTGAGACGAGAAGTGCCACAACCCATACCGCAAATGTCCATGAGTGGGTTTCTCAGTGGGACAAATATTTTCCGCTTTGCCAGTATTGGCCTATCCACCCCTTCAGACCTACCTGAACTTTCTTCCTATCGTGTTCTACGTGGTGAGACGAGAAGTGCCACAACCCATACCGCAAATGTCCATGAGTGGGTTTCCCAGTGGGACAAATATTTTCCGCTTTGCCAGTATGGGCCTATCCACCCCTTCAGACCTACCTGAACTTTCAAAACATTTCACCTCTTAGCTTCAACACCCCTCTCATCGTGTTCTACGTGGTGAGACGAGAAAAACAAGATGGCACAACTCATACCGCAAATATCCATGAGTGGGTTTCACAGTTGGACATTGTCCACTAAGCCAGTATGGGCCTATCCACCCATCAGACCTGCCTGAAAAAATTTCACTGTTTAGCTTCTAGACCCCTCCCTTCGTGTTCTACGTGGTGAGGCGAAGGAAACAAGATGTCACATCACATATAGTAAAAACCGCAAGAAAAAACTAATACCACCCCTATCCCATACACCCGGAATTTGACCCATAGACGTTTCGCCTACTCCGAGTTGTCTTCTTTGCCTCCAGATGGCAGCACAATACCAAAAGAGGAATTCCCACAGCAGCGCCGCCAATTTGGTGTTTATTTTTTACGGAGATATATTGGACACGACACGCTCGACCCTGCAGTCGCACTGATCCTAGACTGGTCATAATAACATCATACAACACCTATAGGTTATCTTTATTACTATATGTCTTACTTCCCATGGATTCATGTACTTTTTTCGTGCTAATACGGTTTCCCTTCTCTCGCTCTATGGCTATGTGGAGAATCTGAGGGTTCCCCACTTGCCATTTATGCTGGACATAGTGCTGGCGATATTGTCGTGGACCCTGTTGGATGACGTGCATTCCATTGATGCTTTACAAGGGCGGATAAAGGCTTATTGACCATTATATTCTCGCGGAGATGACCGGATATTGCCGGATATGATCGGAGATTGCCGGATATTATATTGCCGTCCATTCCCAGAGAATCTCCCGACCACCCGCGTATTTGAAGTCTAGGGGCTACTTTCTGTCCGTGGACTCTTCTCCCCGCAACCGCATCACCGCCGACCGCGTCACCGCGCAGGACCGTTTCAACGCGGAGGAATACATGCCCCCAAGGGATCATTTCCGGGCATGTGGCCGGAAGTGCCGGAACTATAGTGACCTTGAAGTACATCCGGGTACTTTATGCAAATTTTTTAGGTCAACTGGATCCCAGATACGCTTATACTGCTAATAACGTTGCAACAACTGAGATAACTCATTAAGCAGTTGTTAAAAAGCTTTTTGCAGATGCCTAAAAATTAACAACAACAACAACACCTACAACAACAACCAATCCCTTATGCATCCTTCCCGCTGATCAACAAATCATCATTGCTACCAGTTGAATGGATCGTACTTCAATTAGGGTCGAATAAAGCACTGAACTATTTGCCGTATCTATGGATATTTTGGTACACCTGATCAATGCGCTCTGGTAAGTAATAGCAGAGCCTATATTGGGAGAAACATTTCTTCATTTGATACTGCATCAACAACCTTGGGGGATTGTAGAGATGTACTCAATCAAATATTCAGACGCTTTCCAAAACCGATCATTTCAAGGCTTGTTTCTCATTCACCAAACGCCATATATATTCATGATAGACGATCTTATCGTCTATCGATAAGACGCCCCCCCCCCTCCACCAAACTCTCTGCGCTTTCTCCGAATCGACAAAAATGGAGAGCTGAAAGGCTCTATAGTTTATGGGGTACTAGAAAAGTGATATTTTTGTCAAATTTCTTCAAAATTTCTGCTTTTCCGCGATGAAAAGTGGGGGAAAAACTATTTTATTTCACATCACATCAATATTTACTAATTTATCATGTATTTTTTTGCGGGGAAATTCCATAAATATAAAAATCGGAAAATCTGTCCGAAAAATCGACCAAAAAATGCCGTTTCTGAAAATGATCGTCATCAAAACGGCCATCTTTGATTTTTTTGCATTTTCTGGTAGACCTTGACCCAAAGGTATAGTGTGGTAAATTTCAATCCCCTAGCTCCCCCTTTAGGCCAGGACAGGTCCCAAAAAGCCCAGGCCAGTTAAGGTTAAGGTAACTTGTAAAATGAAATTGACGATAAGGTGATAGAGCTCGCCAACTAACGAAAGGATCACTCCTCTTTCGAACAAAGGTGGCTTTTGGCGTGTCACTGCTTTGACGGTGTCCGCAGATTTAATAAGCCTGCCACTAGCAGAGAATCAAAAAGCAAATATTCTTTCTCATTCTTAGAGCAAAAGGTTGAGTTACTGCCAGCTGATCTGACAAAGGCGAGAGGGATGATGACATAACTAGTGGTCCTTGGAAAGACAAGGAAATAAATGATTTTTTAAATAGGCGATGAAAGGGATAAATATAAGTTCGCTTTCATTGGGTTTTAATATTAGAAGGCAATAGCGAATAGTACCGGTATTTGAAGACAAGTAAAGTGTGTATGAAGGTATGCTGTTCAGAATGTCACCACCTTCGGCATCACGTCATCACATCATTTAACGATAACGATCACTCACATGTGCTTGATAAATATTTCTAAATAATTGAGTTAGAAGCCTCATAATTGCGCATGAGTAACTCGCTGAATCCCACTCGCTAAAACTGGAATACAGCCGCTTCACGTTTTTAACCATTGTGGCTACGAAACTATCCGTGGGGAGACAGATGGCTCTATGTTTGTCTTTTCTACCTCGATATTCGCTCAAAACGCTGGCTACATAAATAAGTTCTCTCTTTTGATTGCATCAAACCAAGATACACCGAAACTATACATTGTTCATATGCATTTAAATGTTGTAGATGTGTTCCCTGTAGACCGGATCAATGTCGTAGAGTTGGACAGGTTCACGTTCTATATCACCGTCATTGCGTGAGAAGAGAAGAGGTTCAGTATTTGGTTCGTCCGTCTTGTGTGGTCAGGCGGTTAATGTCAAAGATAACGTTTGTTTCAGAACCTTAGACCACCATGTGATGATTGTCAACATTCCTCCTGTTAAATCCTCTCAACGAATTTAATACCCATAACAGCGTCTGTTTGTCTGTGAATTTGCCATTTTATAGCGAAGCTAGAACCCTAGACAAGGGGGCATTTCTGTCACATACGGCAAGGCAGACCTCTCACTGCCCCATTGCATTCCCGGATTTATTAAGTAACGTAACAAGATCCTAACCAGTAATGCTAACAAGATCCTCAAATATTCGGTTCTGATATTTGGTTGCCAATCACAGTCTCTTTCGCGAAGATATGAAAATGGCCAAACATCTTGATTGAAAGAGGTCCGTTTGTAGCCATCTTACACTATTTAGTGAAAAATAAATCTGTCATCTGGTTCGACGAACACATGTATGGTCTGATGTTCGTTGCTTGGAATATCCGTTACACGAGACGAGAACTGTGATAATTATGTGTCACCACATTTTGGAATCCTCGATGTAACTTTCGAGAATAACTGACATACAATCTTGAAGAACTGATTCCGTGTCGTGGGTATTTACAGCATTTGTGAAATGTGAATATATGTCTCTTTCACTCTTCTTCGCAATCAGCTCGAATTTATTCTTGATATAGCCTGAGACCGCTTCGTATGTGTCGCCACCTGTCGGTCACAAAAGAATATTGAATACAGAAATGTAGCAAGAAAAGTAGCAATGAACATTCCACACGGTATTGGGCTATGAGAAGAGAAATACATTTTTCTGGACGTTCAGTAAGATTTAATAAACACATACACCAGTGTAATGATAGATATGAGATTTCCCCATATGATTGTCACTATAAGTTGTTAGACTGTAGTACTCTCTGTTAAATCAAGATATTAACAGAAAGTGATAGTGTATTGTTCCAGCTGTCTCCCCTTCAGTGATTGGTCATTCGACCCCGCCATTTTAAACTAAGACAAGCATTCTCATTGGATCACTATTTATAGAAGCCACCCCAATCTTCATACACAACCACGTGACTGCCTCAGTTGACCGATGGCATAGCGCGGCCTCGTTTTCGATTTCAAAATCTGGCGTCTAACTGGGAACATGTTGTTGTTGCTGCATCAGCCGATCATTGGCCTTCCGTAGAAGGGTCCAATACTAAAGGCTATATAAGTTGTCCGATTGTCCCCAAGTGGGTGACCAGGATGCGTTTTGTACTATGTCTGTTGCCACCAGGGGAAAATTAATTTCCTCCACATGATGACTGTACATGGACACATGTAGTCGCATAGCTAGTAGTTAGTTAGTTATACCACCGCTATATGACCGAATACTGTTGTGAACTTAAGGTTCATATGCGAGAAATTCATTGTTATGACACAAATGTCATAAGTTACATCACTCATTTTTCACCTCATTACCAGTGGAAAGGAACTAAAACCAATAATTACAAATGAAATGTAGTTTTGTCGCAGCACAGGATGGGATTTCTAATAGACTTCCTTAACAGTTCCAGAAAAGACATGGCTCTGGTTCTTACAAAACTCTAAGAAGCAACAACATTCAAGCAGGCATAACACCAGAATTCGAACAAAAAAACATAAACTAGTTTCTTGCGAGAGAAAATGGATGAACAGACCGCAAGTCGAATCGAATCGGTAAAACTGATATTGCATGGGCATTTTATTAGCGTCAGAACGCTAGGCAACCGTAGTCCACAAAAAATCTCGGTGTGACTTATCGCACGATACCTTACCAGTATAATCAGTGAAGTGTGCCGAGAATGAGGACTGGCTAATCTTCTCCTTCAGTATATCTTTCTGATTCAGGAAGAGGACGATTGGCGTGTCTTGAAAACACACCTGCCCGTTCACCCAGTTAAATATGCTCAGGCTTTCCTCCAGACGATTCTGAGGAATATGTAAAAGCAAGAGATTTTTTGTTGATGGCCGGCTACTGGTGAGATCTGTGGTCGACTATCATCAAACCATTTACCACTCGAATGGCTAAAGAACCATGTCCATATGACGGCCAGGAATGGTCGGACCAACATGACAGAACGTCCTGAATATGCCACGTTAACCAGGGAAAGTTAGAAGGTAGTTGATAATAAGCTGATAATGTGGTCTTGATGATAATAGAATTTTGTCCCCAAAAACTGAGCTCAAGAAGCTCACAAGCCCACATTCTGTTGGGGGAAGGTGGGAGCGCGGATGTCTAAAACATTTCCTTGTTCGACGCCAACAGCAAATATAATCAACCATGCGCGTGCGTTTATGAACATCATCCACTCATGGTCGAAGATAACCATTAACCGCCTGAGTTTTTTCAACTGAAATATTTTTATTAGATTCACCAAGTATACAGTACATAAATATTGAAGAGCCTAGTTGTGGAATATAATCATATTCTATAAATTACTTCGTATAACAACTAGTAAGTCATCGGCGGGAATAAAACCCCATGGGGCTTGTTCTGTCCCTATATAAATAAATGATAATATTTTATTAAGCTACTTGTGGCAGGTGATATGCGATAAATGAGTGACTGACCAAATGCACACTGTGGCAGAATTTTTAATTATGGCGGCTACGTTCAATTAAATATGCTTTCAGCTTTGATTTAAAAAGAGATGATGAATTCAAATGTTTTATCGTCGAGGGCAAGACTGTTCCATTCCCGAGGTCCTGATGTTTTGATAGAGTGATAAGACAAGTTTGAACGATAAAATGGCCGGTACAGATTTGTATCTTGGCTTCTAGTATTATGTTGATGCATGTCTGTTGTCTAATGTAATATGTTTGAAAGTGAAAAGGTAGTTGGTTAGTATGGTAGATGAAATTGTGTACAAGATTCAGTGAGAGATAGAGATTCAAGTTATACAGTGTCAGAATCTTTAAAGCAACGAATAGAGGTTGTGTATGGTCTAGTTTTTTCGATAAAGTTATAACCCTTATAACTCTTTTCTGTAGTAAGATCAATGGATTTAGATGAGTAACGATAAGCTATTGCTCAAAGATGGTTCGGGATCATTGCAGTTGAACCTCAACATACAGGTAAGTCTCGCTCAGTTTCATAATAAGAACATCCATAACGGCTATTTCGCCACGGACATGCCGATAAAGACCTTAAGCCAAGCCAAAATGATAATTCTTCTCATGTCATTATAGTTAGACAATTTAGTATCTACATTGACTTTTTCATTTTATCTATTTTATAGCCAATAATAGCAGTATCACACGACATATACTAATCATCGCAATACTTAGTGAACACGGTAGACATTATTTAATATATGGCTTGAATTTCCGCGCTCAGCATCTCACTCGCACTTTGACAGCTTATTATAACGAACTGGAAGCAGAATTCGATGCAAGTAGTGAAATATGGCACAAAATTTCTGCACGCAACGATCGAATTTTACCCTGAAATTTGATAGCCTTGGAATTAATTTTTCTGCAGGAATTCTGTGACGCTAATGTACTCGTTAAGCATTTCACGGGATCCATAAATGCAAGGCCCTAAAGATAAATCATCTTCGACGGTGGAAGCCTATTATATTTCATTTAATCCAAGACACAACAAGTAGAAGATCTATGCAGTGTTATTTTGAATCAAGCAAATCCGAGCTGCCTACTTGCTTCAACCTGGCTACCATTTTCACCATTTGCGTACACTTCGCCATCCATAAGATGGCTTGCGAATCGTGCGTCTCCATTATCGCGGAGCGATATCCGGTACTTTACCGTATTCTGTTCGGCCTTCATCCGGCGCAGAATAGACTCGAGAAATCTGATAAATTACAGGTTTTCATACCTCTTAGTAAACAGATATTGCCTGAGCTAACACAATATATAGGTATGAATAACTTTCGTGTCATCCAAGAGGTGTGGTAGATCTGTAATTTTGAACAAGTAGGACATCACATGACTCGAAAATGGCGGGTTACGTAGGGGTGACGTCGGTAGGCTTTAGCTGATTGGCTGACAAAGTCACGTGGTATTGATTTCTGGAAATTCCCTCTTGCAGGTGCCGAAAGTAGGCTGAAAAGGGTACACACGATCCCAGGATCAGTCTTACCGCGTAAAGATGACCTAGATGCTTATAGATTGCCATTTTTACGAGATTAAAGACCAGGCCAGCTGAGGAAAAACCTGTGCTCCAAAGCGAACACATGTATACTCTGGATTACGCATTGATTTTTTCCAAAAAGCAATCTTTTGTGTCATTTGTTCTCCATCTCTATGCGTATGTCCTTAGAATGCGATCATGTTTTCCCTTGCTGTCGGTAAATGAATACATGCAATTTCTCTTTGTACAGATCATTTGCACAACTTAATAGCTAACTTTCATTGATGATTTTTGCTATGGTATCTATCACCAATCCGCACTGTAGCGTGCGAACAGCACCACTTATCCTCATAAATGAGCTGTGTTGAATACTAGGACTGAATTATGGAAAAGGCATATTTTACTAAACCAATTAAACGAAAAATATCTTTATGACAGATGATAATTAATTATTCAGATACATATACATTCATTTGATAGGTCAACGGGAATCACGCCGAGGAACGTAGAGATGCATTAGGTCTATCGAACAAACTGCATATAAAGTGAGCGAGAGGGCATATGACAGGGGGAAATGCATGATGAAATTGCGGACATCATTCTATACCTCCAGGGTAAGGAAAAGGTTAGAATAAAATATTAATTGATTAATTTGTACGTAATTGAAAATCAATGAAAAGCATTCCAGTTATCTTAATGTCTTGTATCATACACAACCGACGCCTACGTCTTATTAGTACGACAGTGTACATATGGACCCACCATTTTTTTGTCCTCGTCAAGCACCTGATCGTAGTGACTCATGCCAACCATGAAGAGGATGGAAGTGATGTTGTCGAAACAATGGATCCATTTACGTCTCTCTGTTCGCTGCCCACCCACGTCACATAGCCTAATCAATAGAAGAAAAAACAAAACAGAATGAAAAACATATCATTAAGAGCAGAGATAACAAATTGAGAAGAGTTTGGAGGTTATATTAGCCCAGGAATGGACTGTAGTCTCGAATGGCTGTGTAACCGACTACAGGAAGAACAGCCACGCCCACCTACACAGCAAAGGTTCTATAGCTAGAGGTTATATATATTCTGGCAGTATGCTTCAGCTTGGAGTGTTATCACTAATATTCGACTCTTCAGAAATAGGCAATCCCATTTTTGTTTATGTATGAAGTGATATTTAATTTGTATGCATTTCCCCTGAATTTCCTCCAAAACGATACCATGTTTTCTCCGTCAGTAGCAGTGTTGTCGCTATTTATTTTCATAAAATAAAGCGATCATAAATGGGCAAATTGTTATGTCTGTATGAAGAAGTGATTATGTTTATAAATATAGATCCCTGTATATTCACAGGTGGTGATGTTTTGTCCGGCAGCCAAATGGGGTTTTTTGGTCGAATACTGGGCCAGAGGTCTCACAATAGGTTTTAATGGTTTTGAAATCTATGGAAGATACAGATAACGAAACCGAAGGGTGTCCACCTAACAAAATAACTCATATTATAGGATTGTGAATAATTTTATCAATATCTCAATATTTTCTTTATCCTTGAGTCTAAAGAGATTAAACTTGCCACCATATATCTCCGAGTCACCCTCTACCCGCAAATGCAAAGCTATCCAAGATGGCGGCGTTAGTGACGTGCGTTTTTAGCTCATCTGGGCCGAAGGCCCGATGGGCTTATGTCATGGCCTGATTGTCCGTCGTCCATCGTCCGTCGTGTGTCGTCCGTCGTGCGTCGTCCGTAAACATCTTCTTCTCTGAAACCGCTTGACCGATTAAGCTGAAACTTGGCACGCATGTTCCCCCCAATGAGTACACCAGAATTTGTTCATGCCGTGTCGATACGATTTTAAATATGGCTGCCATGGCGGCCATCTTGAATTTACCCGTGAAATCTTGTCATCATTATTTTTCGGTAACTACTTCATGGATCGTTCTCAAATTTGGTACACCGGTTCCCCTTTGGGTCTAGTTGTGCAACATGTGTACTTTAGTCCAATTTGAACATCCAATATGGATTTCCCCATGAAACTTTGTTATCGCGATTTCTCAAGAACTACTGCAGGGATCTTTCTCAAATTTGGTACACAGGTTCCCCTTGGGGTTTAGTTGTGCAAGACACCTTTTGTGGTCCGATTCAAAAATCCAATATGACCACCAGGCGGCCATCTTGAATTTACCGATGGAACATTGTAATTTCGATATCTCGGGAACTACTGCATGGATCTTTCTCAAATTTGGTACACAGGTTCCCCTTGGGGTCTAGTTGTGCAAGATACCTTTCTGCTCTGATTCGAACATCCAATATGGCCACCAGGCGGCCATCTTTGATTTCCCCATGAAACTTTATCGCGATTTCTCAGGAACTACTGCATTGATCTTTCTCAACTTTGATACACAGGTTCCCCTTGGGGTCTACTTGTGCAAGATACCTTTTGTGATCTAATTCAAAGATCCAATATGGGTACCAGGCGGCCATCTTGGATTTCCAGATGAAACATTGTTATCACGATTTCTCAGGAATTACTGCATGGATCTTTCTCAAATTTGGTACCCAGGTTCCCCTTGGGGTCTAGTTGTGCAAGATACCTTTTGTTAGTTGATTCGAAAATCTTGGATTTCCCCATGAAACTTTATCGCAATTTCTCAAGAACTACTGCATAGATCTTTCTCAAATTTGATACACCGGTTCCCCTTGGGGTCTAGTTGTGCAAGATGCCTTTTGTGGTCTGATTCAAAAATCCAATATGGCCACCAGGCGGCCATCTTGGATTTCCCCATGAAACATTGTTTTTGCGATTTCTCAGGAAGTACTGCATGGATCTTTCTCAAATTTGGTACACAGGTTCCCCTTGGGGTCTAGTTGTGCAAGATATCTTTTCTGCTCTGATTCGAACATCCAATATGGCCACCAGGCGGCCATCTTCGATTTCCCCATGAAACTTTATCGCGATTTCTCAAGAACTACTGCATTGATCTTTCTCAAATTTGACACACAGGTTCTCCTTGTGGTCCAGTTGTGCAAGATACCTTTTTTGGTCCATTTTGAAAATATTCAATATGGCCACATCTTGAATTTCCCATGAAACTTTATGATGAAATCTCAGGAAATTACTGCATTCGTCATTTAATGTTCAAGGGGGACAACACAAGTAGAAACTAATCTGTTGCAGTTCTTTGGTAAAAATTTCTCACAGCTACTTTCTCCAGTTACAGTCAGATGAGCTACAGTGCCGTGGCACTATCTTTGGTCTAATTTTTGAACTGATTTTTCAAATTTTTCGTTTATATAGTTTTTACCCCATTAACTGAGGAATAAATTAAAGAATAATTATCTGATATGAAATAAAATTCTTTTGACCACTTTTACCTCACGAAAATAAAAAAATAGCTCAAAATACCATTTTTGCGTGCACTTGAAGTGGGAGGGGGGCAAAATCTCACGCCCCTCAACTTTTATATTTATGGACCGTTATGGAGTCAAACGCTACCAATACAAGTGGACAGCACCGAAAGATCGCCGCTATGATGATGTTAGGATGACGTAATATTTAATAAATTTCATTCCTACAGATGTTTTGGGCTGATTTTTCAGTTTCTTATTAGTGCAATTTTCTACAAATAACCGGAGGACTTTTTTAGAAAATAAATATGTTTTTGAGGTAAAAATTTACTGGACACGTCTATGCCAGAAAAGCCAATATCCACATCGATAACTGCCAAAATGCTGTCGCCATCGCAGGTTCACTCATGAAACCTTGCTTTGAGTGGTTTGCAAATATGCCAAACATGATATGCCGAATCTTCCCGAAGTGTTATCTCTCATGACCGGAAAAGAATCGCTGAGGCACAGGCACGACTGATTTTCTCCGCTCGAAAAGGCTCCTAGTCACTTACATGGATTTCGGAATCGTTATTTTGGTTCAGTTACTATGCACGCGGATCACTCGAGCTGCTTGTTGATAAGGCAACTCTTTTTCCAAAACGAAGACGCACATACATGTTTTAGGAACCCGCTTTCCTGTGGTAAGCGATAACATATAATGGTGAAGAAGCGACATTACCCCACAGGTCGATGATATTCTGTCGGTACTGCCTTCAAAGACATAACCAAGGGAGAATTTATGATGCTTATGGCTTTTCTGTATCCCAGTCATATGCTTCTACTGGCGATAGTCATTTGTGAGGTTTTGTGGGCGATAGACGTAAGAAAGGGCCGTGTTGACAATTAAAAAGCCCAACACGTCTTCCATTTTCATACAAGGATAAAGAGATAAAACTTACTAGATATATCACACACGCCTTACTTGGGAGCGAATTATTTTCAGGTAAAATCAAAACAATATCCCAAATCATTCCTGTTGCTTCAATGCAGTTTGCTGAGAAGCAACAGCAACTTGATAATGTGATGTCTAGCACTGTAATATCACTTGTCTTTATTGCACCATGTAAGCGTCCTGTCTGTGTCTTGTGTGCTGTCCTCGGTGCTTTATCGGGTGGATGGAGGGTGTCTGGTTCCATGCTGCTTCAAAGATTTCTTCTTCGAAATAGCAGGAACGCAACTTGGCTGGGTGGTATTTAGTCCGTTTGTCGCGATATAGCTGAAATATTGTTAAAAGCGACGTTCAATTCTATTCTCTCTCTCTCTCTCTTCAAATAGAAGATAGGCAAATGCTGTTTCTCAACCCAGAGAAACCGAGTGTATGAGGGTCCTGAATTATTATCATCATTATCCATATCATTTTATGTTATCATTTAGTACCTTACATAATTCAGCAAACGTTCAGAGAGCGTGGCCTTCCATGGGAACCACTCACTAGATAGCAATCCCGTTTTTGACCCATGACGCTCTGCTAAGAATTATAAACCCTTACACCCTGTTAAAAAAATTTAAGACCCACAAGAGATTAGACCAAGAACAGCTTGATCCGGTGTGGGGATAATGTGTCGCGATATGACTGAAACGTGTTGAAAGATGCGTTAAAATTCTACTCACTCTAATCAATTGCAGGAGTGTTTGACCTTTTCCACAATAGCTTAGTGCAACATACACGTACAAGTAGGGCCTATAGTTGTTGTTCAGCGTCAGTGTTTAAAGTCAGTGATTCGATCCAAACGCCACGGGTTAAAACAAATGTTTATAATGGCTATTTACAATAAAAAGTATAAAAAAATGAAATAACGGGAAAATAAGAAATCATTAGAATCACAGTTGGTATAAAGCGGCTCCAACTAATATTTGGGTATTTCGTAAAAGAATGAACGAGTATTAATAAAAAGTCCCATGTTTGCTTAAAGCAAAGTGTGGTCCATTTCTGTCTAGTATTGGACTAGAGTCCATGTAGATAAAATTACCCTTGCATACATAGGTGTCTAGGACACATCTTCATTGAAATGATATTTCCATAAACATGTAGTCATTTTTGTTGGAGCAATGTGGAAGAGGTGGGGAAAAATTGTCGACGTCTGGCGACTAAAAAGCAACCATGACTCAACAGGAAAGCTACCTTCGGCACTTCACTTTCAGACCCGAAACTTCGATGGATTCTGGGGCGTAGCCGTAGAATCTCAGCCGCGCTTTTATTGCGGTTGTTCATTTGGAGACCATGAATTTTTCATACGGCCCCTAGCACCAATCCAAGCGGAATTAGATACGCTAGCTCGGAAGCTGTGATGATAAATCCGATCAAACAACTCTGATGTTAATGAATGAACATCGAGGATGGAATAGACGGCTAAAACTTTCCACCAAAACAATAATAAGGTACATACATGTGTATATTCGTCGAATGACATGTACAGAGGACGGGTCTCGGAGATTAATAGTATATCACTTGCAGTTCCAGGAATACATTCAGTCAAATTTTTCGATGGGTCTACATGGTCCTTAAACGGGATCTGAGATTCCGGAATATCTGGGACGGAGGAATCTTCCCCTCTCCCCTTTAACGATCTTTTTCCTGTGGTTCTGGAACAACGAAACATTAAGAGGTCTATAGCTCATCACGTTGTGGTCAATATGAGTCTATAGGCAAAAGTTTCAGATCGAAGCTTCATGGGCAAATTCAAGATGGCGGCCGTATGGGCGCAACAAAAATCATATCTTGGTGATTTTTCTTCTAGATTTATTCTGGATTTAGTATTTTGTGAGGTAAAAGTAGCCAAACGTATTTTATTTCATATCATGAAATTATTTTGTAATTTATTCATGAGTTAATGCGAAGAAATTTGCATAAATAAAAAAATAGAAAAATCTGTTAAAAAATTCGCCAAAAATGCATTTCTTTGAAAACGACGTCACTGTGACGTCACCAGAACAACCATCTTGGACATTTTTGCATTGCCGGGTGGAGCTTGTCTCATAGATACAGTGTGGCAAGTTTAATCCCGCTAGACTCAAGGATAAGCAAAATATTCAGATATTGATCAAATTATTCACATTCTTATAATATTAGTTATTTTTCCTGTGGTTACCATGAAAACAAGGTGTTTTATCAAAATGCTCGAGAGTTCCATGTGGGCACCTTTTGGTTTCGATATCTGCATGATCCATAGATGTCAAAACCATTAAAATCTATTGTGGGAGCTCTAGCGCAAGGTTCACCCCTCTGGCTGCCGGAATAAAGTTAAGAAGAGAATATTTGAGCATCAGTTGGAAACGACCACGCACGTGTGACAAACAATGCATCTAGCATGCTTTTGAATGGAAGATCTATTGTATTCTAGCAGCCAATTTCAGACCATCCACAGCTCCACTGAGCGCTATCGAAAACGCATCCGATCTATTTTGAAAGCCGGTCCGAAAACGAAGATTGAATATTGTCTGTCAAGAAAGTTGCGACGTATGTGATTATCGTGGACATACTAGGAAGATATATGATTAGTTGTTCAACATGGAGCTCTATAATACACGCGTAGTTTTCGTGTATTTAGCTTTTGGTGACTTGGTTCGAAACTATTTCAGATGGATCTGTTAGGAACGTCCACATGTTTCTTTAAAGAAGACGCGGATATTATTTTATGGATGATGGCTGACTTTTGAATGTCTAATCGGACGCCCATATATGTGAGCATATCATCCCGAATGGAATCAGTCTGTGATGAGGTTAGGTTTGTAGGCTATATATGCGATGAGACACTTAGTAGATAGAATCAATATGTTCACATGATAAAACGCAAGACAAAACTACTTCGGAACTGCTTTGGAAATCCACATTATGGATTATTTGCTGAGTAGTTGACCCTGAAGAACATGTAGGTAAAATACTCAACATCTTCAGATCATACCGGATTGTATACTTCTGGTGTTGAAATGTGGTTTCTGTAACACACGTCGTTTGGTGCCGTGAACGGAGAATGTCTTGGTCTGTTGGCACGTACATATCACCAGACAAGCGATCGATGGCATCGAAGAAGCTGGAAAGAGAAAATCATGAACAGCGACAACATTGGAACGATGTTTTGTTTGTGAGAAGACAGTGGATATTCTTAATTTATTGTCTGCATAAACATCTCAAGGACCAGGAGAGATTCTCACAAGTATCAGTATCAGGACAGTAACCCAGTCTCACTAAATTCAGATACGGAACATTATATCTCACATCAGCGCCATATAAATCCCGTGCGAATTTCAAACTAGATCTGTTAACCAATCAGGTGACTGTCTTGTAGAAACAACTTTAAACTAACGTCCCTTGTAATTACTCACATAAGCAAGTGGACGATTATAGTAAACCTTATAGCGAAACAGTATCCAAATAAGGTATTATGCCCAGACACTGTTCCTGGTAAACGTTCTTTTCTATAAAGTTCAAAGGTTTGTTCCCGTCGAATAGTCTGTTTTTGTTTTGTCGGGAGACTGGAAAATCAAAATACCGTCTCATAAAAAGATTGTATATATCCATCAATCAATGTCAAATCAGGAGAAAATCCGTTAACAGATCACACGATTTTTTCTCGGCGTTACGAAAAGATGACAGTATCCATAATAGATCGGCAAAAGCAGGCAACGCTATGATGCTAGGACATAAAAAGAGATCAAATAACCAGCTGACAACCTTCAATATATTTTTATCGGTGGAGCAGTCGCATTGTTTCAATAATGACTGTTAATTCCAAAACTTGAAATTAAGATAAAGTAAGACATATGTTCGAAGACTTTGTGGCGAAAGGAGGTGTTCGCTTTAGATGGATATTTTTACCTGCGGCACGCAGGTCTACGGGAGGCTCGCGTTGTTGTTGTTGTTGTTCTTGTTGTTCTTCTTGTGACTTTTTGAAATGCGCATGCGCTAAGAGAGTGTGATCTCTGCCACACTTTTCTTTTCAACCTCCGATCTCACATGACAACATTGTCTTCAAGCGCGTTTGAATTCATTTGCAACTATATTCGGTGGAATGAATTATTGCTTCGTTAATTTCCGGATTGGATTTATTATACATAAGAATAGTGTGAATAACATCAACAGGTCAAAGGACCTACGAAGTAGGGTAGGCATTAGAACTCCGACACGCACTGAACTCTTGGACCCCCAGTTGAAATCCTGCCAATATTAAGATGGGCACGACCCAAGTTAGAATCACCAGTGATTTTAATCAAAAATCACTAGAAATTTTCATCAAAAAGTAGGTCAGCTCGAAACATGCTGGCAACAGTCCCCTAATGCACCTTCATGACCAGTGTGAATAACGTCACAGGACATAAGAAGTAGGATAGGCATTAGGACTCCGACGCACGCTGAACTCTTGGACCCCCAGTTGAAATTCTGCCTATATTAAGATGGGCACGGCTCAAGTTAGATTCACCAGTGATTTTAATCAAAAATCACCAGAAATTTTCATCAAAAGTAGGTCAGCTCGAAACATGCTGGTAACAGTCCCCTAATGCACATTCATGCCAAAAATCAAGGTTCTAATATCAACGGTAACACTCAGATATAACATATCTCTCAGATATGACATATATATAAATATTAATATTCATGTCATTGTTCCATTGTTTCTCTTGTTGTATTCCTCTTAACATTTTGTACTCTGCCTTTGACTGGTGTTTGTACAATAAAATCTTGAATGCTTATTTTGCCGACGAAAGGATTCAGATGGACTCGCTCATTACCGGACAATTTCAAATGGTAGCCCACTTCGAAGGGACAGAAATGACTATGTAGTATTTAATGAGTTAGACACCCCTGTGCGCGAACAAAACCTCGCAGTCGTGCAGTTATATTGTGCACTTTCGGTTACAAGCATGACATTTGGCAAATAGCTATTTTGAATGATTCTCTTTCGGAACACAGCCTCGCTATCCTCATTCTCGCAAGCCAGGGCCTTGATTCGCTGGTATTGATGTTCCCGTCCTCTTCCGCACTCAGAATCTCTTTAGAATAGCATTACGGTAATCACTTCCGTAAATTCAATACTTATGTGTATCAGCAG
Organism: Hanleya hanleyi; assembly: GCA_036873755.1. Classification (NCBI taxonomy): domain Eukaryota; kingdom Metazoa; phylum Mollusca; class Polyplacophora; order Lepidopleurida; family Hanleyidae; genus Hanleya; species Hanleya hanleyi. The sequence continues at coordinate 85,410 of JAVTVY010030682.1, forward strand.
ACAATGCGCAGAAACATTGCATTTGACATCATTCTCTCAAGTCGGAGCCCATTTCTGCTAGAATTTACTGGTTCTATACAAAATTTACGTTACTTTGTCAATTACGTCATATATAGCAGATACTGGCCATAAAAACGATCTAGTTGACCTCGTGGCCAAAAGAAGGGCCTTTGTTTTCCTGAAGGGGTTTTTGAGTTTGATTTTGATACTTAGATACCTTTCGCACTGACTTTAACTTGGCAGTTATTTTCGCGAATGCAACAACTTCATGTATCAAAAGATAATAACGAGAATTCGACATCAATCTCTTACACACAGACCTTGTTTAGTGAACTAGCCCCGAAACTTCGCACTTAACACTGGGTGAAATGTGCCAGTTTCCGAATTCGGAAACAGGGCGGAAACTGGGTGGAACCAACCGGATTCCATCCAGTTTCCGCTCAGTTTCCGCATAGTTTCCAAATTGTAAACTGGACAGATACAAGATGGAAACTGCACGGAAACCATGGAGCACCCCAAGCGGAAACTGAGCGGAACCCAGGATTCCGGAGGTGCGGAATAGTGAACGTGTTACACTTTCCAAGCTGTTTCCGCCAAGATTCCGCAGCGGAAATTATGCGGAATCTGGGCCGGAAACAGGATTGAAACCGGTTGGAAACTGTAACACTCTGCTGGTTTCCGCACTGGAAACAGCGCGGAAACTGGCTGGAAATATGAAAAATCCAAATACAGCTGTGCGGAAAATAAGCGGAAACAGGTTGGAAACAGACCGTCCTTAAAAGGTTTCCAACCAGTTTCCGCCTACTTTCCGACTAAGTTTCCAAATTGTAAACTGGACAGAAACAAGACAGAAACTGGGCGGAAACCATGGAGCATGCCAAGCGGAAACTGAACGGAACCCAGGATTCCGGAGGTGCGGAATAGTGGACGTGTTACAGTTTCCAAGCTGTTTCCGCCAAGATTCCGCAGCGGAAATTATGCGGAATCTGGGCCGGAAACAGGATTGAAACCGGTTGGAAACTGTAACACTCTGCTGGTTTCCGCACTGGAAACAGTGCGGAAACAGGCTGGAAATATGAAATATCCAAATACAGCTGTGCGGAAAATAAGCGGAAACAGGTTGGAAACAGACCGTGCTTAAAAGGTTTCCAACCAGTGTCCGCCTAGTTTCCGACTAAGTTTCCAAATTGTAAACTGGACAGATACAAGATCACCTTCGGAATGATTTAGTGACAAACATATTCGCGAATTGAGTATAGGAAGATATCCATAAATACTGACTGGAAATGTTTCTTGTTTGCAGAATTTGATTTTAAAGAAAAGAAATTAATAAAATTAGCAACCTTCGAAAAGGCTTGGCCGGACATGTCAGATGAGATGATATTTCCTAAGAATGAAATAGTTAATCATTTATATAGAAGAAGCAAACCATGTCTTGGTATTGACTTGCTGCGTGGAAAAGAGTGGCAAGGAATTTAGTTCGCAGATGATAACGAACGTAAATGCAGAAACCTAATTAATTATTTTAATCGAATATCAAGACTGTAACAGGCCTCAATTTGAATAGTGAAAAAGTGTCATTATGCCTCTTGGACAGTTCGATAAAGCCTTAAATCCCATTCCGTAGTTTCACAGAACGAAGTGATAGACCTTATACTAAATTTATTGAAAAATAACTTTGAAGGAAATATAAATTTTCCATTTTGATCGGCAAATTAAGCGAGAAGGGAGACTGAAGAGCGCAGATTTTCGCGCTATGACTAAATCCTCAAAATTTGTTTGGATTTCCAAATATTTGAAAGCCTTTTTGATTTGCAAAAAGTAACGACTGAACCGAATGTTTTGAAACTTGGCATACACGATACTTGTACCAAAACATTGCCAAAGCGATCATGGTGAGTTCGTCTGTCAATTCAGTATAGACGGCACGGCCGAGTCAAAATCGTCGGATTTTGAATGGGGAAAGTGAATATATATATATGGTATCAGAACTATTACGCAATCCCTACAATTGTGGGTTACAAGTTGAAAATTACTTCCCTTGGCAGAAAAACACTGGCAGATGGCGCTTTTTTCTACAATTACCACTACCTCCGCTGATATGTCTTTCACTGTATTATTGCCACTGCCGCAGGTTTTGACTACAATGTAGTCATTTCTCACTTGTTCCCTTCAGCGTCGCTCTCTGTTGCTCTATTGTCTCGCTCTGAGCCGGCCGGTATATTGTGACGTAATGCTCAGGTATTCCCCAACTCTTTATCAGCCCGAGGAGGCCAGTCTAATGGGAAGTTTTGGTTCATATTCCCGTACATTTACTATATATATTTTCATGAACGATCCAACTATTTACGAACAATAATCAGTTATATTAATATATAAACCTACTCAAAAACTGCATGACAACTCTCTGTCAAAAGTTCTGCGAACAATAAATACGGGAAGTAACTGCAAAAAACATATTGGCACAAGCATGATCACTTGGGAAAGCACGCGTCACCACTTGTTGAGGATCATTTCCTGACTAAATAGAGAATATGTTTAAGTTGCAAAACTGAACACCTACATCAACGGAAAAATGGGAAATGAATATAGCCATATTGTAGTGACGAAACATTGAAGAATAGCTGTAACTGCTGTGAATCAGGAATTTTCCATTTTTGGCCCTGCAGGCCTTCATATTGGAAATCTTTTACATTATAACTTTCCGTTCATAGTTACAACTTTTATCTTCCCGTTGCCCTCAGACGAAATACTCTTGTGTGGAAGTTAAATATATGTTTAACAATTATTCGTTTGCTCTATTGGATCGTCACAATATTCAACTACTGACCAAGTGCATGGTGTGGATGTGTGTGCGTGCAACTCTATTAGATTAGATTCTTTATTGCCATGAATAGGTATTATACATAGCGCCACATGTGGCAGATAAAAAAAGGAAACAATTACACATAAAGATACAGGGTACTTTAAAATAAGTGTTACATATATATATTAAAAAAAGGGCATATATACATACATATACAAAAAATAAAGCACATACATGTATTGACGCATGTCAGCACTGCCCTAATTTATGGAAGTCACGAATTATAATAACATAAGCGATTAATTGCGATAGCGGTTCGTTGTCTTTATTTCACGTCACTATTGCACTTTAAAGTCCAAAAGTCAAAAAAAAAATAAAAATTATGACTTGGGAGTTTCGAACCCAAAAGTCGGCGGTCCTTTGATTTGTAGTCCGACACTCTAACCATTCGGCCACGAAGCAGTAACAGTTTTATTTGCAGGAATCAAGTTCCGAGTGGCGGTGAACTTCACCCCTACAGAGCATTTCAAGCGTTTTGATATATTTCTATATTAAGAAAATATGACACCTTTAACCAAAACGATTTTTGAGTATCATTTAGGATCAAACCCACCGAATATGGATATCTAAGACTCGTTTTGGTTAAAGGTGTCATATTTTGCATATGGAGGGAATTCCCTCTAGGAATATGACCAAAAATTGCAAAAACAAACAAATGCCTATTTTCTAAAACTCGTAATATTTTTTTGATAAATCTCTTGTCGGTGAAAAGTCAGAATACAAAAATTCAGTATTTTCTGTCTCAAGCTAATAACCTTTGAAGTCAACACGAGGAAATTATATTTTCGGTTTATAAACGCAACACACTAAGGAAAAAAATTCAGTGAAACCGAACACCTCCTTTGATGTTTTTGGCTTACCACCAGTTAAAGAAATCCAACGTCACTTACTAAGATGCAGAGATTAATCCTTGTGAATGTTGTATTGTACAGTAACAGTTGCGAACAGCCGTGTCAGCCCAGAGCCTCTTGATAGCATCTGCTACTTCTGGACTCAATCCACTCTCACTACCCTCACTATCCATCGTTGAGACATACCACGAGAGGAAAGACTGACTCTCCTGAAATAAACCCAGGTAGGAAGATGTAATGTCCAGGCCTGCCCCCCCCGCCACCCTTCTACATATTTTTCTTATCCCTTCAGTTAGGCAGCTGAAACTAACCACACTAGCCTTGGGTCAAGCTCTATCAGAAAATGTAAAAAATCCAAGATGGCCACAGTGATGTCATCTTCAAAACAAGCATTTTTTTGGTTGAGTTTTCGGTCAGATTTGTCAATTTTTTGGTTTAGGTGTTATCTTTGCAAAAACTGCATGATAAACGAGTAAATAATCGTCTGATGCGAAATAAAATCGACTCTACCCAATTTTCCTAGAATAAAAGTAGGGATTCGAAGGAAAATGACGAAAACATCACTTTTGTGGTACCCAACGTGGCCGCAGTTTTTAATTTATCCATTTATCCCATAGGCGGGGGGTGGGGGGAGGGGGGGAGGGTATGCAAATAGACCCCAGTATATAATAAACTAAGAGGTCACGGAGGTTTAGCTTAATTTTTCTGTCGTTTCGTTCCGGTGATAAGACATACAGTTTGCTGGGGGGGGGGGGGGGGGAGGCCTGGTAGGGTTAAACAGTTCTTGGCAAAGCTAATTACATCTAGTGTTAGTTTTTACAAACAATCCACGATTCGTCGGAGTTCGCAAAAAATCTATCAACTCCAGGCGCACACGGACGAATGGAAACAAAATTTACTGACCATTTCAAATGCGTCCGGATAGCACACAATTCAGGAAACTTACAAGAGGCCAGTTTTCGATTTCCGACTTCGGATCGTTTTTCTCCATGGTCTTGAGAATCGTCTGCATAAAGGTTCTCAAATTCCCGTAAATAATTGGACGAAAAGCCAAGCGGTCGTCCAAAGAGAAGCCATTCTGGTAGATTAATCTACAAAACAGGGGCATTGAACATACAGAACGTCATACTTTCTTGGACGAAGTCGTATATGCTTGATTTTTATTTGATCGAGTGACTTAAATGATGATGCTACACTATGGAAGTCATTCAGTGAGGTCGAAATTCCGTCCATTTCATCAGTTAAAATTAGGGATAGCGGTAGAATTCAATTCCATTTACAGTCAAGCTCAGAGGATATTATATAAATTGGGCGATCCCTGATTGTGGAAAGAGAGGACATGGAATCGGAAATAAATACTTGTAAGAGTATGGGAGAAAAGACCCTTTCAGACTAATTATGTATATAGCTATCCTTTGGTTTGAAATAGGTCCGTTAGAGACTAACTAGATACACTGGACCCGTGACTAAGTTTTGGTTTGGCATTAGTAGTAGATAAAGCGCTTCTGGGGTCCGATTTAGGGACGATAACTCTGTTTGAACAATTCCTGGTTATAGCCTCTGATTCGCACATTTCGCCCCTAAATAGGACCCCAGATGCCCTTTTACTACATATCAAATTGACGTCACTATGACGCCACATCCGGTCACGTGACATCCGGGTCACATGTCACATCCGGGTCAAAAGATCAAAGGTCACTTCTGGACACGTGACGGCCTAGCGCGGGTTAGGACTTGTTAGGTCCATTCGTGCGAACTGGACAATGGCGACCACACGCACGGACATTTGCGGTATGGGGTGTGGCCCCTTGTTTTCTTCATCTCGAGCTGTAGAACACGATGGGCGTGGTCTGGAGACCATGCGTTACATTTCTTTAAAAAATTACCGTGCGCATGCGCACTGGGCAAGTAGCGCTGGGTTGGACGTTTTTGGGTCTAGGTTGACCCATGGTGGTCCGATTGGGTAGTGTAAGGTGCCATCGTAAAGTACGCGTGGGGGAGAGCCCAACTGGATGGGTGTGGGGTGGAACTGACGTCATTCGGCGCATGCGCAGTAGAAAAAGTGTATCTGAATGGACATTTTGGGCTCTAGGTGTACCCATAGTGGTCCGATTGGGTCGTATGAAGTGTCATCGTGAAGCATTCGAGGGGGACTATCAGTCCATTCAAATACACTGTCTACTGTGCACCATCCATTTGAACGCTTCCCCACGAGTGCTTCACAATGACACCTCACACTACTCAATCGGACCACTATAGGTCCACTAGACCCCAAAACTTCCACCCCAACGCTGCTTGCAGAGTGTGCATGCGCATGGTAACATGGCCATGAGGCCACTCCCATCATGTTCTACAGCTCGAGATGAAGAAATCAAGGGGTCACACCCCATACCGCAAATATCCATGCGTGGGTTCCCCATTTGGGACTAACATTGTCCAGCGCGCACGAATGAAAATAACATGACCTATTCCACGCTGGGCCGTCACATGTCCGGAAGTGACCTTTGACCTTTGCCCAGGATGTGACCTGTGACCAGGATGTGACCGGTGACCTGATGTAACGTCATAGTGACGTCAATTTGATTAGTTAAAGGGCATCTGGGGTCGTATTTAGTGGCGAAATGTGTGAATCAGGGGAGATAACCAGGAATTGTTCAAACAGAGTTATCGCCCCTAAATCGGACCCCAGTTAAGCGCTTTATCTACTACTGGCACAGGACCGTTTCAGACTATCTAGATATATTGAACACGAAATTGTCATTTGCTTTGAGAGAGAAGGCCTTTCAAGACTCATATATGTTGGTCACAGAACTATCCATTGCGTTGACAGAAAAGACGGGAACCCAGGCTAAAGCTCACAAAACTCACCTCATCTGCTTGGAAAGGGTACTCTTCCCAGATTCACTGGCTCCTGTGTGAATGAAAAAAGATGTTGCAATGACAGGTGATTTTATACTGACTGCATGTGATGTCACTTTGTCAATGAAGAATAATAGGTTTCCACAATGTAATGTAATAAGGTTATGCCACAAACCATTCCAACTTTCTGAAATTTGATGAAAAATATTTTCAGAAGCAACCTCATTTCCTTTCGCTATTATATATTGGTCCGTGTACCGGTGATAGTTTGGCGGTCGATACATGCACTATCTTTCATTTCTTTCTTTCGCCAACGATAGCATTTGAAACATATGGAATTTCGATTCTAAAAACTTCCTACCAAGATGCACTGCTCTATCAGCTACCTTCGACTGACCTCGATAAATTACTGAACCTCAACATTTTCAGAGACATTTACCTATGCCAGCATTAGTTCTTCCACCGATTGGCACATGCTCAACAGAAATCTGCAAATCACATTATCTCTTGACACTGCAGGGCAATAGAGGAACTCAAAATGGAAATCTTTGTATAAAAGACCAAAGGCTAGAATAAGAGAACTCAGCTTACCTAGAAGCAATAACTTTATCTGCTTTGACTGGGAAACTTTATCTTCGCCCAAAAGTTTGTCTATTTCTCGAGAGTGTCGCTCGGCTGTACTTCGGTGGCTATCTCGGCTGACCCCAGTTCCCATTGTGCCCGTTAGCGGTTCATCTGAATCCCCACGCCCGAGGTGTCCGCAGCACAGTCAGGCGCAGTGAATTCATTCATCCAAGGTCAAAAGGATACCGATACTGGATAATGCACTTCTATAGCACGCCATCTGGAGTCATCCAACATCTCTCCCTGGAACACCGGATATCAGATATAAGCTGAGAATTGCAGGCAAGCAAGGTTGTACTTCCGAATAACACAACCAACCCACGAGTAATTCTCGAAGGTGTCAATACTAGAAAGCCTGTCTGATTCACTATAGGGTTGAAATGTGAAGAAGACGTTGTACTCTGTGCTCTTGTCAACTAGTTGAGCATCTAATTTATTCATACTCCTGTAAAATATAGAGGATCTCTCTCGTATGCAAACACGCGCTTCCCGTGTCGGTCAGTCAACAAAGACTGAATGTGCACGCGCACCGCGTAGTTCGATCAAGTGTAACCGGAGGGTGTTACACCGACAGTATAAGAGGTTACAAACTCTGACCATGTGGAGTGCATTCACCCAGAGCCTTCCCAACCACCTCGCTGGGGGTCTAATAACACCCCAGCCACCAGTCAGATTTTTGGACCGGATTCGGGGCCTTCGCGCACATCGCCGGAAGTGACATCATATATAGTAAAATAGATGTTTAACGAAAATTTTGATTACTTTTCAAGTCATAGACCTAGCGTTAAAAAGAATTATCTGGAGATGTTTATCTGTCCAGCAATAACACAGTGTGTCCATACATATAATTTCATCCACATGCAAGTGTGTGTCTAACAGTGTGTCCGAAAACAGCTAAGTGGACTCACCGAATGTATCAGTTTTAGGCAGAACAAGAAATAGATCAATAATTCATCCACCAAGTGTTTCTGGCCGAAAACACAATCAATAATCAGCTACTTTCTTAGTGGACTCACCGAATGTATCAGTTTTAGGCAGAACAAGAAATAGACATCCCAATGTATCACGTCCGGATGATACATGCGCAATGAAGTACTGCTATCGCACTATACTATAAAGGTGTCCCTTCCGAGTAACACATTGTCCATACGTGCGTTATGGCATCCTGTGGAGACGTACATCCGGAAAACTTATTACCGATGCGTGCGTAATCAAATCACCCAGAATCTCTGCCTCATTAAGTAGTGACATCAGATAAGTACTCAATTCTTCATAATTCTGCGGGTATATTAATTAAATGGACAGGTACGTTCCAAGGTGTCATCTCTAGACAGGGGGAGTTTAGGTTGAACACAGTACACGTTAAATGCTTCCCCACTATTTCATTTCCTGATAACACTTGGTTAATTCTCACACATAATACGACAGTGCTCCCGTTTATCGGTTCATTTCAATATCAATTAGGAACACAAGAATATCACACACGACTCAACGCCTCTAGCTTTCTCTGTGTCTTCATTGTCTACTAATATTGTTAATCAATTGTTGCTGCATCATCAGGAAGTCCTGCTGCTTTCTGTAATAACTCCTGCACAACAATCACCTGGACGCGTAGGACGTGTCAGGTTTAATCAGCGTGTAGTCTGCAGGCATCATAATGACTAATATTTGCTGCTATATCCAAATGCACAACGACTTGGGCCCTACGGCTTAAAATCTACCTGTGAATACAAGGAGAAGGTAAAGCAGCACATAAACACGGTCATATCGATTAACGGATCCTCAGGTCTACGAAAGCATGCAAGTACAACTTGGACATCATTCGATAATTTTCACCATGAATGATTTGTAGGTTAATTTCCGTACAAAGCCCTCAATAATATCATTTTATATTCCTAGTAAAATCAAGTACATTCAAAAACTATATTATACAGAACAAAATCTGTTTTCGCAAAGTAGGATGAGTAAATTACATCACACCTGCCATCTGCCACCTGATGAAAACTGACGAATGTAGACCGTCCTTGCGTTTAAGCTGGTCCAAATCCAGTCTTGTTCTTGGCTAGAGGGCCGTCCAAATGTAGGTGTATTCTCGGTCATTCAATAACGATAACAAGGTAAACGTCTTTTTTTGTCATTGTGATCATATACAATGTGATCATCTTCTGAGATACACCGACGGAACAGACAATGAAGATTTGTCTCTAGTTATAATTCATCAAACGTTAAGATGATTGTAAAGACGCTCTGGGAAATCCGAACTAGTATGTATAGATAGTGGTATACATTAATTATTTTCCCTATCCGTAACATGTTAAATTGCATTTCATTAAAAGAGATTTACTTTACCGAAACCAGACCAATAAATCATGGATACTAGGTTTAATATCACTAGGCCATTGGTCACCTAGACTGTATGAAAACAAGGTGTCGAGCAGTTCCAGCCTGATTGATAGAAGGCCGACTGATGTGCTCGATTTTTACTATTTCCGGGTTGAAGACAATACTGGAACTCTATTGACCGTAAAACTGCTTGTGTCCATTAATTACGCGGAGGATTCACATGACATTTACAGATAATAGTTCGGACCCACTCACTCGTTATCATGTTCCATCATTTAATCTAAATATCAACCAATCGTAAAGCTACTCGCCCTATATTCCATTCAATTCATAGTCCATCGTATATTCAATTTAAAACATTGCCCGACAGGCTGAATCGACGAATTAGTTTTTTTTTACTCCCAACTACAAAAACTGGTACGGCGAGGTTCAATATGTTGAAACGTGTTGCCACACATGTCTACATATATGGCGTGCAAACATGAGCAATTGAAGTCCCAGTAGTCTGCTATCGCGGTTATCTATATCGTCGCTACATGGCCGAAATAGCTCACTCACTCACCCTAGTGACCTCCATGTGATCAGCAATATACTGCACATGTGCAAAGATCCCTTGGGAGGCCAACACCGAAGTTGCGTGTAACAGCATTTTGCTCTGTATATCCAATGTGTTTGTTTTACAGATATACCGGTATGGGTAATTGTCCGGCAGCCAGAGAGGTGAACCTTGTGCTAGAGGTCCTACAATAGGTTTTAATGGTTTTGACATATATGGACCATGCAGATATCGAAACCGAAGGGTGCCCACCTGGAATCCTTGAATATTTTGATAGAACACCTTGTTTCCATGGTAACCACAGGAACAATTAATATTATAAGAATTTGATCAATATCTGAATATTTTGCTTATCCTTGAGTCTAGAAGGATTAAACTTGCCACACTGTATCTATGAGACAAGCTCTACCCGACAGTGCAAAAATATCCAAAATGGCCGCCCTGGTGACGTCACAGTGACGTCGTTCTAAAAATATGCATTTTTTGTGATTTTTTGACCAGATTTTTCAGGGTTTTTTTTCATTAATGAAAATTTCTCCGCATTAACTGATGAATAAATTAGAAATAATTGTATGATATGAAATAAAATTCGTTTGGCCACTTTTACCTCACAAAATTATAAATCTAGAAGAAAGAGGACACAGACTGGAATTCCCCTCAAAACTTGATTTTAAAATTGAAAATGCCAGTTTTTTAGATTGTATTGATATAAATTCAGCCTAAAGGTCGATAGAAAATCAGAATGGATGAATTCAGAATAAATAAAACAAAATTAGTGGTGGATTGGTGATGACATCATGCACTTCGGAACGAGGCTATCATTTGGGCGCCATTTTTGTAACTCTGACAGATGACATATTTCTTTGAAATCGAGCTGGCGATGATAGTATAATTTCCACTTTTTTGAAAGCTACTGGAGTTACAGAGTCGTAGTGAATATAAGCATCTCATTTGCGTAGTGGATACATGAGCCACCAGCTGAACTTGATGTATTTTGTGGAAAACGAGCCCACATGTCAGCGTTGTTGTTGTTGTTGAATACAGGTCAGTAAGTCAATTTTTTTTTAACGCTCAGATGTTTTGGCCTGAGAATATTCCTGAGATTCATAGAAATATTTTGATATATGAAATTTGAATAGGCTCTGTGTTTAGGTCCTTCTCTGAACGAGGCCCCTAATGTAGGCCTTTTCACAGCAGCCTCCCAACATATTATACTACGCCGCCGCCCAAGATATGAATTTTGTTACGCCCATACGGCCGCCATCTTGAATTTGCCCATGAAGCTTTGAGCTCAAACTTTTGCTAAAGACTCATATTGACCACAACGTGATGAGCTATAAACATCTCAATGTTTCGTTGCTCCAGAACCACAGGAGGAAGATCGTTAAAGAGGAGAGGGGAAGATTCCTCCTTCCCAGATATTCCGGAATCTCAGATACATATGGTATTTTTTGGTCCCGTTTAAGGACCATTTGGACCCATCGAGAAATTTGACTGAATGTATTCCTGGAACTAGAAGTACTGTTAGTCCCCGAGGCCCGTCCTCTGTACATGTCATTCGACGAATATATGTACCTCTCTTGTTTTGGTGGGGAGTTTTAGCCGTACGACGTCGGGCATTACAGGTTAGTTTTCCTGGGTATTCTTGCACTGACCAAGTTTACCGCATGCTGGGGCGTTTTCTCTATCAGACGTCCTCGATGCTCATCCATTAACATCAGATGAGTTGTTTGAGCTGATTTATCATCACAGCTCCCGAGCTAGCGTATTTAATTCCGCTTAAGCCAGTGTTTGGGGCCGTGTGGATAATTCATGGTATCCCATGAACAGCTACAATAAAAGAGCGACTGAGATACTAAGGCTACGTCCGAGAATCCACCGAAGTCTCGGGTCTGAAAATGAAGTGCCGAAGGTAGCTTTCCTGTTGAATCATATGGTTGCTTTTCAGTCGCCAGGCGTCGACAATTTTTGGTTTAAGGAAATATCCTTTCAATGAAGATGTGGCCCAGACATCTATGTATGTAAGGGTAATTTTATTTACACAGACTCTAGTTCAATAATATACAGAAATGGACCACACTTTGCTTCAGGATTCGTTCTCATGCGAAATACTCAAATATTATTTGGAGCCGCTTTATACCAACTGTGATTCTATTGATTTCTTATTTTCGTAAGAAGAAATCTTTGAAGCAGCATGGAACCAGATACCCTCCATCCTCTGTATAAAACACCGAGGACAGCACACAAGGCACTGACAGGACGATTACATGGTGCAATAAATACAAGAGATATTACAGTGCTAGACATCACATTATCAAGTTCCTGTTACTTCTCAGCCAAATGCATTGAAGCAACAGGAATGATTTTGGATATTATTTTGATTTTACCTGGAAATTATTCGCTCCCAAGTAAGGCGTGTGATATATCTAGTGAGTTTTATCTCTTTATCCTTGTATGAAATGGAAGAGTTGAGTTGAGCAACATTTTGATGTGATTGCATTATCAACAAGCAACCCATGCATAATAACTGAATCAAAATAACGATGATTTCTAAATCCATGTAAGTGACTAGGAGTCTTTTCGAGCGCGGAAACCTGTGCCTTAGCGATAATTTGCCAGTCATGAGAGCTAACACTTTGGGAACATTCGGCTTTTCCAGTCAACATCATTTTTTGCCTATTTGCAAACCACTCAGAGCAGGGTTTCATGAGTGAACCTGCGACGGCGACTGCATTTTGGCAGTTATCGACTCAGATTATTGGCTTTTCTGGCATAGACGTGTCCAGTGAATTTTTACCTCAAAAACATTTTTATTTTTTAATATAGCCCTCAGGTTATTTGAAGCAAATTTGCACTAATAGGAAATTGAAAAATCAGTCCAAAACATCTGTAGGAATGAAATTTATTAATCCTAACCTCATAATAGCGGCGATCTTTCGGTTCTGTTCAATTGTACGGCATGTACGGGTAGCGTTTGACTCCATAATGATCCATAAATATAAAAGTTGAGAAGGGGCGTGAGATTTTGCCCCTGTCCCACTCGTCCCACTTCAAATGCACTTCTCCCGGATAATCCAGAATGAAGAGACATGGAGATTTTACATTTTAGACGTTATAGCGTATGACGTGGGAGTAACTTTCAGTCTACTCGCAAACCCTCTGAACAAAGCTTCGTGAGTACATTCAAGGCGGCAGTTTTATTGGCGCAACAAAAATGGCATTTTGGGCTATTTTTTTAGATTTTTATTTTTGTGGGATAAAATGGTCAAAGTATTTTATTTCATATCAGATAATTATTCTTTACTTTATTCCTCAGTTAATGCGATAAAAACTACATAAACCAAAAATTCGAGAAATCTGTCCAAAAATTAGACCAAAATGCATGATGACGTCACCAAAGCCGCCATCTTGGATATTTTTGCATTTTCGGGTAGAGTGTGACTCGGAGATATATGGTGGCAAGTTTAATCTCCCTAGACTCAAGGATAAGGAAAATATTGAGATACTGATCAAATTATTCACATTCCTATAATATGAGTTATTTTGTCCTGTGGTTGCCATGGAAACAAGGAGTTTTATCACTTCGGTTTCGTTATCTGCATCTTCCATAGATGTCAAAACCATTAAAACCTATTGTGGGACCTCTAGCGCAAGGTTTGACCAAAAAGCCCCTATTTGGCTGTCGGACTATAAACCTGGTTGAGAGTGCATCCGCTTCAGTGACATGCAAAGGCGAGCGACATTCAATCGTTGTAGAAAAATATAACCACGTATTGAACAACATGTCGGGTGATCCCATAGCCTGATATTCGGATTGCATTATTGAACTTAGACACATCGCAAGGAACAGGGAACAGGTGGTGCTTTCTGAATCTGAACAGGTAGGAGGATGAGAAGTTTAGCGCGCTTGCATTCACTTATGATGCCAAACTCCCGGGCACAACCTGTTCAGCTAGGGAGCATGTGAAATTGATGAAGACGCTGATAACAGGTTCTTCAATGTTTCATTCAACAAAAATATGGTTCAGCAAAAAAAAACATCCAAAAAGGTTTTTCGAAGCGGGTTGATTGTAGAACCATTTGGGATGATTTTATATAGAATCATGTCAATAGATTAGTAGAAGAGAACAATATATATCTGTTCGCTGAATGCCTGAGGAACGAGTTTTTTTCTGGGAGTGCTGCATGAACAACGGGTTGTTCATCAATTATTGATGACAGACAAGGAAATAGTGCCTTTACAACACGTCGTCATAGTTACGAGCTTCTATCTCCGCTCACCAGGAACGACAGAGTATTGCATTATGTGCCGCCATGAAGCTCTACATATACGAAGAGTCAATTTCCTGATGCTAGAAGCAATTCTGCTGAACACTCATCTACACACACTCTGACCATTACTTATAACTAGTTGACCGTTTTCATCCTCCCCCACTCTCTTGGATCTGCCTTATATACCATCTTTCAATAGCGACATATGGGTGTATTTTAAATCTCCCGCTCTAGGTATGAGTCGGCGTTGTCAAAACAAGCTTGACCATAATCAGTGATTGGTCAGCTTGTCCTAAACAATTTGGTCATTGGCTCCAGGTCTTTGCTCTAGTTTTCTTGACCACTGCATGTTACATATTGTCGTTAGTCTATGTGCAATGTGCTAGCATACAGCACGCGTTTGTTTTAGGCGGCAGTGTTATTTTATCATCTCACCCACCGCATCCAATAATATAATTTGATAATTTCTTTACTTACAAAAGAAAATTCGAAATTTTAAACTAAGACATTGTCGAATTCGTTTACCATGAACTGTGATTAACTGTGATTTTTTGGGATTCACATCAACTGTCATTCCATGGACTCTATGGACATAATCTTCAGCATCTATTATATTATGATTATGATAATAAATATTTAATATACTGCCCGCCTAATTGCGATTCACACTTGTGCGCGAAATGGACGAAATTGTCCGCGCCGCATCGGAAAGACTGATAAACATTCTAGCTTGTTTGTTTGCATTTTAACTGCGCAAATTCTGTATTTCATGTATTTAAATGTGATTTAGTTTGTATGTAATGTAAGTTTGCAGTATGTGATATGTGGTGGTTATTATATTTTGCCATACCGGAGTGTTGTGATTCAAAAACTGCACATGGTGCAATATCTATGTGTTCGGCCCAAGTGAGAATTAAATACCGTTTCTTAATTATGTTTTCCCCATTTTAAATAATACTACCAGTCTCCATGGCTATACTGTTTCCGTTCCCAAAGAGAGTTTTGCGCCCTTTCTTGCTCCTTTTCACCGCTTGAGATCCACAGCTAGCCTCGCAAAGTTTATAGATATTTTGATCAAGACTGAGGTCTTTCTGGACAGCGACAGTTCAAATTCCCGTCCACCAGTGAGACCTCAAGTCCCGTGTTGACTCCCAAGATTCCCTCCCTGCTGGGATCCGCCATAATGCAATCGATGGACTCACTCATTTTACAGTATGTACGTGTATTTATGGCCCGGGTTCCCATGAGCAAACGACTGGACTTATTGACTTAGCGCCAAGTCGAGATGGCATAATCCGTGAGCATACCATCACGATTTACAGGGATGGCAATTCACCATGGAATTACATGATTCACCATAGTAAAGCTGGCCACAAATATCCAAGTGAGGAACAAGTGAACCCGATAAGGTAACAGGGTCACTGCGGTATTTCAGAACATTTAATTAAACCTGATTTTCATAATTCGCTTCAGTACCAAAGTATATTAAATCGAAGAATATCTCGTTTTGCCAGTGTTCTACAATTATTTCAGAGCAGAATCTATCAGAATCCTGTTGGCATTTAGTCAGATTTGCACAAGAGTAGTGTGAAAATGAGTGCTTTGGGACATAATATTAGGATCATGAAGGAATCGGGGAGGGTGAGATGGGGTGGCGTCATCATGATCAGGGTCAAGGAATGGACAGAATGATCAAGAAATGAACAGTGCTGTCAACGATAGTTGATAGCTGACTTTGTTTTTATTTTTTTAAATTATGTGTTTGTGATTTAGACTTTACGTGGGGATATACTCACGTGATGAACAAAAATGAATTGGGAATAATCAGTGTTAGATGTACGAACTATTATTAATTATTCTATCTCGATGTGTGTAAATATTTTGAGATGAGACAGAATCTATCTTCCACATACAGAAGAAGTCATTTTCAAGCGGCATCGTCTATACCTCCTATGCATCTCTTCAAGTTGAACCACACTATGTTTAACGTGTAAAACTATATTCGTGGATGAATCATTTAGTAAGAGAATGACTGACTTTTCTAACGAACTTATTCGAGGCGGGAAATCATGAGTAAATCGTATTCCTCATAATTATGTCTTTAAAAACACGTTGGAACCATTCATCAGACATGCGATATTAAGGGTCCACGATGTCGATATATTTTGTCCTTTGCGATGTTAAGGGACGACATGTCGAGCGGTAGCCTTTTTGTTAATATAAGGGCCGGTATGATGTTAAGAGCTTCTACGTAGCTACAATTAATCATTAAATTGTGGAGGTGAGCATATAATATCAGTAAAATATTGGAAACTGCTGGAATTTTCAGACATGGCCACTGTCCAAAACTGACGGACTTCAAGATTTCAAAGGACCTTGTATCTTTAGATGGGTGAATGGCCCCAGGTCAGGTGCAATACAGAAGTACCAAAATAAAATACTTCCACTACAAGAAATTGTTCAATTGGAATGAATTACAATATTATATTGTATATTGGTAGTAAAAAAAAAATTAAAAAAAATCAAGGCACCGAATCTCATGATTCTCGAGTAACAGGGCCATGAAGTAGTGCATTCGTGCAAAATAGTTGATTTTGAGGTGAAAACAATTCTTATTGATCCCTGTAACCATATGAAGATAGACGATAGCCAGAACCAGATTTGGTCTACGACTGCATATATTGGAACAGCGAGTATGCTGTATCAAGCTGGTTCTGGTTATCGTTTATCTTCATATCTTTATAGAAAGAAACATGAGGCGATTGGCGATTTTGCACGAATGCACTACTTCACGGCCCTGTCATTCGAAATGATGAGACTCAGTGCCTTGAAACTTTTCCGAGTATACAATATAATATTTTACTTCATACCAACTGAACCATTTCTTGTATATGCAATATTTTATTTTTGGCACTTCTAACGCACCTGTTCTGGGGCCATTTACTCATCTAAACATTCGAGGTCATTTCAGATTTCAAATTCCATATCTCCGGAACAAGATGCTGATATTGATCTTTGGTAGTTGGTATACTCCAAATCCTGTATCTGTGGTGCAGGTTCATCAAATTAGACCGCGGTTCGCAGTTCACAGTTCGTCATTCAGCGACTCATAGCAGCGCCCCTCCTGGCGTCAGATTTGGGATATGAATATGCAAAGATATAGAGCATGATATTCTCTCTTGCTATGCAGAGTTTGGAGTTCAAAGTACCCATGATAAAAAAATTACAGATTTTCATATCTGAAGAAATAATTGTTGGTCCCCTCGAATAACGAACTTCGAACCGCGGTCTAACTTTATGAACGTCTGTGGTGCTCGTGTTGTCGATCTGGCTTGCTGCACCAGATGTATTTCGCATTAAAATTATAAATTGAGGTTAATGTCTAGTTGGTATATTATAAGTCCCCCACTCATTATTCTCTCTGCCCCTGTCATTTCACATTTTCTCATCTTCCTGATAATAATTGTCTACCTCTACTACTACTCAGGCTATCAAAACGTGCTCGTCCCGTTCTACTGGCTAGCTATCAGTTTCGATCATATTGATGGTAGAAGCTTACGTGTATTTTCAATAAACTATATGAGAACTAATAATATTGATAAATGTTAAGATTTATCACCTGTGTGACTTTTATATTCCAATAACTAACGTCATGCCCACTGATGTCAACGAAATTCGAATTAGATAACAGTTTTTTCCCTGTGACATAAATATTTTAATAGAAAACAAAATCCGAATTACTATGCAAATTGTATCGTATCCTCCTATCATCGCCTTAGTAAAATAGGGCGATAGCACGATGGTACGACATGGACGGTATCAGCCGCCATACTGTACAGAGTTTTTGAATTTGCTATCATATATACCTGATTTCTTTAGGAAATATGCACTACTCAGAAAGAGACCAGATATGATGGATAATTAAAAACTGTTGTACGATGTATGATATTGTACTCTAACCATCTTTTAAATGCAAGGCCTTACTCATTTTTGCTATGTTGTGTAAATATAGTAGTTAATTTACGTTGGTAACATTAACTTGTAAACATGTTTATAATGTGACATTGGCCTCAGTCTTCACTACACAAGACGTAGAACTTGAGAATGTCCAAGATGACACATAAGAACTCTATAGTGCTGTGAAAAATGTTCTTTATTGCATCATGTATGTCATCATTTTCTAGGAAGTTCTCTGTGAGGTAGGCCCTATATATTCCTGTGGCAATTTATACTGAAAAGGCCCAATATTACGATCAACGATTACCGCTCCTTGTTACTCCCGATCAAGAATAATTGGTGACGTCCTTCATGTTTAATAGACTATGTACACATCAATGGAAGTCAATTCCTTGATAGCAGAAGTGGTTTGTATCGGCCCACGACGCAAAATTGTGCGTCTTAATCGTACTACATGTATACCACGGCTATTAAAAACTTACTCTGTCATATCTGGAATACACGACCACAAACTAGTGAACCATACAGCATTATTGATTTCTCGGATAATTTGGAATGGCTTTTTCTATTAATCAGATTTGAGAGCTACACCGCCGAACGTCTCAAGCCACGAGTCTGTTTTATACTTCAACACACATTCACGTTCTTCCATTGGCAAGAGATATTACCGAGTTCCGTGTACACATTTGGTGTGATTAAGTCATATTTGATAATCGCTGTTGACTCATTTCTCACCAAAATGAACATTAAGTGACCATGTATCACACGATTCCAGTTTTTTATTTTAAAACAAAATAATAAGGGCCAAATTCTACCTGAATTTAGAAATAATTAATCAGGTTTTATCTGAAGGGGAAGTTCATTTAATCCAGGATCCTAGATTTAATTAAACAAGTCTCATCTGAAGTATACAGGTTTCGCCTGAGTTAACCCTGTCTGAATTTTCGAATTTTTTATTTTGGTTTTTTTTGCTTTGCAAAAAACTGCATGACAAATTAGTAAATAATAATCTGATATGAAATAAAATAGGTTTTAGCCACTTTTCCATGCAGAAAAGCAAAATTTGTGAAGAAATATGACGAAAACATCACTTTTCTGGGACTCCACATGGTCGCCATTTTGAATTTACCCATGACCCTCTGCTCGGTGGGTCATGCAAATAGGCTCAAAATGACCCCAATACGATAATGTAAAAGAGTTTCAGCTCTAAATTTTTTTGTCGTCCCGGAGATAAGAGCAAAAATCCAACCGGGGGTCGGAAAGTGCCCCCCCCCCCAGGCCTGGTAGGGTTAATTGAGTATAGTTTCCTCCTGTATCTGGAGATAATCAAGCAGGTCTCAGCTGCGTCTTTAACTTGATTAGACAAATCGCACTTGTATTCTGTTTGAGCAAGCTTACCTGCTTCCAATTAGTGAATATGAAACAGCAGCACCTGCACCCGTTGTCGTATGGGAGCTGTTATTAATCCAACATGTCTATATTAATCATTGCGATTGGCCGTTTTCATCCGCTGGCGACGTTTCTATGATGTTCAATACCTGTCTGGTTGTGCCGTAATATGATTGTGACTCGGCTGAATCCTTCGCTTGTCAGCATCTACTAGACACATGGACGATTGATTCAGCACATGCATATATCGCTCGATTGAGTGCATGTACATGTTCACCTATATCATTCCAGACGTCCATTATAGAACAGGATACTTGTGTTCCTTATCTACGCGAAAAAACGTATTGGCCAATTAGTTATGTTGGGCAAATTTTAACGACTGTCACCGGAACATTAATCGTGACTGCAGTTCTCTATAGATCAGCTTTTTTGCGTTGATGCCAGTATTCACGCGTAACCATGACAACGTGTACTTTATTAGATCTTCCGTTACTACAAAATTGATGGGCACATTATTCATAGGATTCTGACGTTCAATAAAGGTCGTGCTCGGTAACCAGATATTCTGACGTTCAATAAAGGTCGTGCTCGGTAACCAGATGTTTTAATATAATTATGTTATACGATCTCGTAATAATATGCGGATATCCGCCTTTTCCTTTCGGAATCCAGTCCACAAGACTGTATTTGTATGTACATTGATTTTATCATCCAATACCTAATCTTCTAAAGGATTGTGTAGCAAATTAGCAGTTTGTGGGCATTTTATGTCACCTTCATAACATCATCCCTGGCCATGGTTCGTCTGACAAAGCCGAGCCATGACAAAAGACGAATTCAACGGGACTAAGACTTTCCGAACAGTTTTTGTCACTTCATATTAAAAAAATATACATTCGGTTTGTCTGGGTGCATTATTGAATCCAGGTTGCGTTGTATATGTAGACTACATGTATAAATATCTTAAATGACAGGATCACCGGTTAGTGCTCAGCAAACTTAGTTTGAACTAAATAATTGTATGTAATATATGCCTTAAATGATCTGTGTTGCCCTGCCAGCACCAGTAGGTAATGGCGGCTGTTATACTTTTGGATATCTCAATATGACTGATATATTGCTGAAGGCGTATCTTCTCCCTTAATCTCACTCTTTTATTTTGACACTAACATCTCTTAAAAGTTTAGATCTATTGCTGAGTGCTTTTCTTCCACTTCAGTAATGGTAACAAATGGCTGTCACTATCACTCTGACAGCTGTTCATTGTTATATGACTGAAATATTATGAAAATTTAAATGCCTTACGGGAGTGCCAACTGTGATTGTCTTAGTTCTCGCCTCCTTTCTATGAGTTTTTCCTTCATACTCAGCCCTGGTGATATTCCCAGCATATCTTGTTCTTCTATATAGTATTACTTCCTATCCACAATGTCAACTTTACAAGCTTTCCTCAGAATCGGGGCCTGGAATTTAAATGGCGTGATACAAAATCTACATGACTCCAGACAAAACCAACTGCAGCTCCCCACCAAGGGACATTTGTAACTCTCTTGAAATGATTGGTATAACTGAGGACTCTGATATCTCAATCCAGGTTTTACTTTGAAACATCTGAAAAACAGAGGAAAACACCTCAAAGCAAGAAAAGCATCTGGTGGG
Organism: Hanleya hanleyi; assembly: GCA_036873755.1. Classification (NCBI taxonomy): domain Eukaryota; kingdom Metazoa; phylum Mollusca; class Polyplacophora; order Lepidopleurida; family Hanleyidae; genus Hanleya; species Hanleya hanleyi. Next base: position 106,786 of record JAVTVY010030682.1, read on the forward strand.
GTGGTCCTGCTAGTTAAAGATAACATTGTGGACGATGTATCCCCAATGGCCATTTCGCCCCAGGCCAGGTAGGGTTAAAAGGGTGGTGTAAAACGATGCCGGAGTACTGACAAGTCCTATTACTCAACCGACAAATATACAACAGACAAAAAGAACCAAAAGTGACCCCTGTGGTGATTTTTATCCCAACCATGCTTTTATGGTGACTGTTCATGTGGATGTATTGAATGACATGGCCACACGGCCCCTAACACCGACTTGGGCGGTATTAGATATACATGTATAGAGGATCTTACACGAGTGGCTATTTAATATGAAAGTTATGACACGAGTTGCGTAAGTTCTATATGTTGCGAGCTTTAGCGAGCAACATATAAAACTTACTCAACGAGTGTCATAACTTTCATATTAAATAGCCACGAGTGTAAGATTCTGTTTATCACATAACTGATTTTAAGTCAATTATAAACGCAATAATTCGAAATATTTTATCATCGAATCTATCTAAAAAATTTCTTTCTTCTCGAAGAAAAAAACGTCCGTGGCTCAGGCGCATCACAGCCTTACAAGTTACTGTATACGCTAAGCCGATATAGTTCCAAAACGCAACAGAGTTTGAGCATCTCCCTTTTAAGGCTAGTAGTATAGAAAGAGTATTTAAAGCCTCATTGACCTAATTATTTGTTCCCCCGGGTAAAATTTAAGGGGGAACCCAGGTTAAAGTATAGGAAGCGCTCATGCACGCCTTTGACCTCTGTGGCGGCAGGTGGCGGTCACGTGGCGGTAAAAACAAAAATAAATCAATAAAAAACGGAACAAGGACTCGTACAATATACAATATACGGGGATATGCCTGTATGGGTATAGCTCCATACTAGCCATATGGGGGGAGGGGTGGTCAATTTTTTTGTGGGTGTTATTATGGGTTGTGGGGTCTCGTTTTTCTCGTCTCGCCGAGAAAAACACAATGGGAGGGGTTCCTGAGCGAATCGGTGAAATTTTTGGGAAAAGTCACCGAGGTCTGTATATAGGCTCATACTGGCTATATGGGGGGAGGGGTGGTCAATTTTTTTGTGGGTGTTACTATGGGTTGTGGGGTCTCGTTTTTCTCGTCTCGCCGAGAAAAACACAATGGGAGGGGTCCCGGAGCGAATCGGTGAAATTTTTGGGGAAAGTCACCGAGGTCTGTATATAGGCTCATACTGGCTATATGGGGGGAGGGGTGGTCAATTTTTTTTTGTGGGTGTTACTATGGGTTGTGGGGTCTCGTTTTTCTCGTCTCGCCGAGAAAACACAATGGGAGGGGTCCGGAGCGAATTGGTGAAATTTTGGGAAAAGTCACCGGTATATAGCCCCATATAGTGCCATACTGGCTATAAGGGGGGAGGGGTGGTCAATTTGTTTTTGTGGGCTTTACTATGGGTTGTGGGGTCTCGTTTTTCTCGTCTCGCCAAGAAAAACACAATGGGAGGGGTCCCGGAGCGAATCGGTGAAATTTTTGGGAAAAGTCACCGAGGTCTGTATATAGGCTCATACTTTCAATATGGGGGGAGGGGTGGTCAATTTTTTGTGTGGGTGTTACTATGAGTTGTGGGGTCTCGTTTTTCTCGTCTGGCCGAGTAAAACACAATGGCAGGGGCCCCGGAGCGAATCGGTGAAATTTTTGGGAAAAGTCACCGAGGTCTGTATATAGCCCCATGTAGTCCTATACTGGCTATATGGGGGTATAGGTTCAACCTGGGAAATTCACACACGTTCATTGTGATATGGGTTGTTTGGATTTGTTTTTCACTTGGCGTGCACGTGTGTGATAACGCAAACTGTCCAGGCGATGAAAGCGCTTCGAGCAAGTTGTACAAGAGAACATATCGGCTGTGGATCTGGAAGTGATGAATGCCGTAAAAATTCCGGCTCTTATAGGCCAACATAGAAGTACCCGGATGTTGTACAGTTAGGGATGTACAAGAACCCGGATGTACCGGGATGTAAAAGTGCCCGGATGCTCACGAATGTACCACCATCCCAGACTTCTATCAGGCCAAGGTCCAGAAGCTCTCACGTCCTGCAGGTGAATAGTCAGTCATATTGTGTGTGTATGCATGTGTGCGCCTGTGAGTATGCATCTGTGTGTGTATGCGTGTGTGTGTGCTTTGGTGTGTGTGTACGCGTGTGCGTGTATGTGTGTTTGTGTGTGCGTGCGTATGTGTGTGGGTGTATGCGTATGTGTGTGTGTGTGTTTATGCATGTGTGTGTATGCGTCTGTGTGTGTGTGTGTGTATGCGTGTGTGTGTACGCGAGTGCGTGTATGCGTCTGTGTGTATGTGTGTGCGTGTGTGTGTGCGTGTATGTGTGTATGCGTGATATCCGCGACCCATATACACCCATATAGTCCCATACTGGGGTATAGGACCAATGTTTGTCCCACTGGGAAACCTACTTCTATACATTCGCAGTATGGTTGTTTGGATTTGTTTTCTTAGTCATGATAGGAAGTGTCCCGGCACGAAACGGTGAAATTTTTGAAAAAAGTTCGAGGTCTGTCTATAGCCCCAACCACCACCAACTCCACCAACACCACCGCCACACACCACCAACACCACCACCACCACCAACGCCACCAACGCCACCACCGAGGGTTGACGGGCGTCAACGCCTGGTGGTGGTGGTGGTAGCCCCCGTGTGGCAGAGCTCTTGGATCCGAGCTCTCGGAGCTGAAAGCTTGCGGAGCTCAGAGCTCGGAAATGACGTCATCGCAGGCATGCGCAGCGTGTGTATGTGTGTGTGTATGTATGCCTCTGTGTGTGTGTATGTGTGTGCTTGCGAGTGTGTTTCTTGGATCGGAGCTCTTGGAGCTCAAAGCCTGTGGAGCTCAGAGCTCGGAAGTGACATTTGCATATGCCCTCTGTGAGGTCACTTCCGCTTCCGTTCACGTGACCGGAACTGACCTTTGACCCCGGCGCGCGCGGTGTAAAGGTTTCCACATACACACACACACACACACACGCTGCGCATGCCTGCGATGACGTCATTTCCGAGTTCTGAGCTCCGCAAGCTTTGGGCTCCGAGAGCTCCGATCCAAGAGCTCTGCCACACGGGGCTACCACCACCACCACTACCACCGGGCGTTGACGCCCGTCAACGCCCGGTGGTGGCGTTGGTGGCGTTGGTGGCGTTGGTGGTGGTGTTGGTGGTGTGTGGCGGTGGTCGTGAGCGGAGTTGTGGTGGTTGGCCTGGGTGACCTCGAAAACTCCCTTCACCGTTTCGTCAGACCACTATCATGTTTGTGTGACGAGGACTGAAGAGCAGATCAGGCTGGCTCCTTACATGATGCAGCAGAAGCAGGTTTCCCAGTGGAGACAAACGACGGTCCTACTCTGGTATGGAGTATATGGTACATATGGGTCTCGGATATGCACTGCCTCCCACATACACACATACACACACGCCTACCCCACACGGGGCTGCCACTGCTCATCATGCCTGGCTGCTCACACATACACACGCACGCATACACACACGCATACACACTCTCGCAAGCACACACAGACGCATACACACACATGCATACACACACGCACACTCACACACATACATACACACACCAATACCCACGGATGTTGTCTTGTGAGGTTATGGTCTTGAGAGGTATTTTTGTCCGGTACCTCACAAGGTATGTTGACACGAGAAGTGCTTGTGAGGTATCAAAAGAGCACACAAATGGGAAGCTTCTGAGGTACCATACGAGGATGCACATACCTCACAGCAATATATTGAACTCGGTGAAAACACCTCACAGTGCCAATCAATGGATCTACACATACCTCACTGTGTCCTATAGTTCCTCTTGACCTTGTCATAATCATTGCTTCCCCCCACTTTTTACCGAGAGTGACCTGCCTCAAGAATAACACTCGAAAATACAGGAAATTCAGCATCAATGCCATATTAATCTTGGGATGAGGTCTCAATTTTTGCAACACACATCAACTGAACAGGCTTCCGAGGTATATCACTGTAAGTCTAGTTCATACCTCATAAGAACAAACACACCTCACAGGGCTAAATTTAAATGCACATACCTAACAAGGTAAAACACACAGCTCTGTAAATACCTCACAGGGCTAAATTTATATGCACATACCTAACAAGGTAAAACACACATCTCTATAAATACCTCACAGGGCTGAATTGATCTGCACATACCTAACAAGGTAAAACACACATCTCTATAAATACCTCACAGGGCTGAATTGATCTGCACATACCTAACAAGGTAAAACACACATCTCTATAAATACCTCACAGGGCTGAATTGATCTGCACATACCTAACAAGGTAAAACACACATCTCTATAAATACCTCACAGGGCTGAATTGATCTGCACATACCTAACAAGGTAAAACACACAGCTCTTCAAATACCTCAGAAGACAACTGTGTCCATGTGTATACCTAACAGACTTCAATTCAGATGTTTTCACTATACCTCATAGAGCCTCATTAAGGATGTTCAAAAGTGTGCATGCAATCATCAAACAGCCATGTATACCAGACATCAACTACAACCCCCGCCCCCCCCCCCATTGGTGAAATTTAACTGTATGTGCCAAGTTTACTAATTATATTTTGGTCTATTCACTTTAGCAAACTGTAGCACAACCTTTGAAGCAGCCTGAACAAGGCAGTTGGCAAACAAGGCCGTTTACAGGTACATGTATGACCATACAGCTGTAATGAATCCAGCTTAGGAGAGAGAGAATTAAGGTTTAATGTCGCGTTCAGCAATATTTCAGATATATAGCGATGACCGGCCTACGATGATCAAACAAAATTCTAAGTACTCACGCCACAGTCCAACTAAAAATATATATTTCAGATATATAGCGATGACAGGCCTGCGATGATCAAAAAAATTCTAAGTACTCATGCCACAGTCCAACTAAATAGATCTTCCAAAGTCGCCGCTTGATAAAAACAAAACTCTATGCAGTCGAAAAGAATATGTTTCACTGTGAGATCTTCGTGACATGAAATACACCTTGGGACTGACTTTCAAGTATTACATACACAGCAAAGGGAGGAGATTGGGGGGGGGGGGGGGGGGGGTGGAGAATATTCCATGGTGTTAGGGGGGGGGGGGCAAATTTTTGTTGTGTATATTAATACTGGAAGTTGAACAGTCCCTTATCCAACTGTCACCACACACAGATGGCAGTGTGCTGCAATACCAAACCATAAGAACAAACCACAGATTGAAAGAGATAGATCAAGATTTTTATTGCATGCTGTTACAAGTAATATAAAACAGAATGAAGATATTACATGTATTTAGGACTGGAAGGCTAGCTGTCTCTTCATTTGATATGTGTGTAGGTCTACTCACAGGCCCGCAAGTGGTATTCGGGTGAAATGTCGAAATATGGGGTCTCTATATATAACCCCATGCTTTATATAAATCAACATCTCAAAATATGGGGTCTCTATATATAACCCCATGGTTTATATAAATCAACATCGATGTTGATTTATATAAAGCATGGGGTTATATATAGAGATCCCATATTTCGACATTTCACCCGAATACCACCGCCCACACCCCCCAAAACTCTTGTTTTGCGGGACAGCTCCCTTACTGTCCAGAAGTGTCACACTTCATGTGAAGTGTGCCTAGAAGTGCCTCTGAAGAGTACACTTGAAAGGCACTTCAACGACAGAGAAAAATATTGGCACACTTCAAAGGTACTTCATTAGAAAAAGGCAGTAGTCAAGGGACACTTCATGGACTTTGTCAATTTCATAACAAAAAATGAGGGACTTCAGAGACACTGCTGAGACTTTGTTTTTGTTCGGCATAATCCAAGGTACTCCTCAAAGACACTTCTTGGACTTTGTCAGTTCTTCAGCAAAACTTAGGGGACTTCAGAGACACTTCTGAGACTTTGTTTTTGTTCTGCATAATCTAAGGTACTCCTCAAAGACACTTCTTGGACTTTGTCAGTTATATAGCATAACCTGGGGGACTTCCCCTTGCAAAAAATATCTTCTAGCATCCTATAAGACTTTGAAAAATCCTAAAGATTCTAAAAAATCATATGAGCTTCTAAAATATAAGAGTCTGAAAAATCCTATAAGATTCTGAAAAAATCCTATTATAATAGATTCTGAAAAATCCTATAAGATTCAATCCAATAGGATTTCTAGATTATTGGAATTTTCCCACAAACTGTTACAGTAACATAACATTATAAATTAGAACTACATGTTTACAAGTTTCAGTTATATTAATTAGCTCTGGGAATAACCCAGCTTAAAGTTGGCTGATTTGATTTCACTCAGTGACATCAAATCTCATTTCAATGAAACCACCAAACATCAGATTTGTACTTCACATTTCAAAATAGCTACAACTGTGTAAAATATTCACATGTGGTTACTGACATATTACTCAGAAATGTGAACATATTTTTTGATATTTTAAAGTGATCAGTACTATGGGTTTCTATTTGAATAGAATAAAGACATTAATAACACCAGTCTCTCACATATTAGATAAGAAATCTTGTTGAATTCAGATTTTATAGTCATTCCAAATCCATGATTTTATAGTAAAATTGGTCAAAATGGCAAAATATTTTTAGAAGAATCAGTTCTAACATAATGTCAGCAACAAAAAAATACCCATTAAAGAATACTTTATATTATCCTCTTCATCATTATCACTAAGTATAATATATACAATTTCTGTTTCAAAAATCTTTATATTCTGAACTGTCTTTGCCAAAATGAGTGGAGTTATCTGCCCTTGAAAATTTAATTGAACACTGGGGGCGCCACCAGACGATAACAATCAAAATGGCTGACCTCTCCAACTGCAGAAATCAGATGGATTTATTCCTGTTAAGCTAGAACTATGGAGGTTTGAAGAACTGTATTGCAGATGGTGATGATAGCAGCTAGTGGTATGGTAAGTAACTTATAAATATAACTAAAATTTTTCTGTTTTTCATAACTTAATAAGCAAAGAACTGGGCTGAACAGTGATGTAGACCTGAGAGTCTCAGCTATTTATTTTATCAACAAGTTTCCCTTGACATTAAAAAATTGATATTGGCCTCAATAAATATTTTGCTATATGGACGGCAGGTTATTATAATGTACTCCACCTTATAATTGCAGTCAAATTTAATGGGTCATGTAACATGGCGAAATATCCTTATCTCTGTCCCAATATCACTTTCAGATCTATCCAGGTTGATCAAGGCAGTGTGGATTAAATGCCATTGTTATGATTGTGTGAATTGTCGGCTTGGAAACACCAGGCTTGGGGACCTCATATGAAGATTGGCATGCACCCCTGGAGGAAATCCCCTGAGGGTGAGATATTTTTATCACAAAACTGTTCAGTTCATGTCAAAACAGGTGGATTTAACTGGTTGGGGGGATGGTAGCTCTAAATAAATTATCTTGTTGTTTTGATTTTTTATTGATTCATAAATTGTATTGATTTTTTCCCTTGCAGAATGTAGAATATTCCCATACCAGATTTTTGACAAAATGGTAAAGAAATAAGTTTTAGAATATATTGATAATAAAATGTTAGCATTACCTGTTTTAGCTGCAATCAGAAAAAGTATAATCAATTATGATTAGACTTAATTTTTATCATTATAACAGGCTATATTTTCCTTGTCTATTGATTGCACTGCTCATATACCAAAGCTAAGGATCGTCACACTTCAATTGTACATTTTTACCCACATCTTGAGAAATGAGAATATTTCATTTCATACATTTATTTCATTTAAAAAATTTAAGAATACAATTTGTAGTTAATAAGCATTTATTTGTTATTTGAAGTCTTGCATGAAGATTTAGTTGAACCAGGAATTAAAAAAAGACAAATTATCAAAATCCACATGATTGTTTCTAATGGCTTCTTTGTCAATACTTTCATAATTCCAGAATACAGCTGCAACAAGGAACTCGGCTCACTTCAAGCAGCCACTCGACTGATGGGAAATTTAATGAGCACACCTACATGCAGGTATGGTTGATTTCTTCATAGTGTATATTGGCTAGAACATCACACAAACTGTTTATCTCCATTGTTGTATATCATGGAGTACTAAAGAAAGGATAATAGACATCTTCATCAATCTTTTGTAAATCGTAGGGATGTGTTCCATTCTTTATCCTTTATGGTAGTCAACCTATTCAATCATCCTGAGTGTATTAAAAAAAAAAAAAAAAAAACTGGATTGGATGTCATATGGAACCATATATACAACTGATCCGGTTTTAATTATATGCATGTATTTATCGCCACAGGCCAAGAAGTTCACAATTCAGACTGGTGGGTTTCAGCGTTGGGTTACGTCCGAGTGGACCTCAGGGCAACTGAAGTAAACTATCCTTCGAAAGATCTGCTGCTTCAAGTTCAAGTTGGAAAAGAACACGGTCACCCTTGAATAATAATACTGCAATAAATTCTCATACCAAAGACTGCATGTAAATGCATACAAAAAAAAAGAACTGTGCTGTATTTTGTCTCAAGGATTTGTGCTAGCGGTTTATTGTAAATATTTTATGATGTACTGTTCTGTCTCACTCTGTATTTTCTCTGAATAAAACTTTCTGTGCTCAAATATATATTTGTGTATTCTTTTCTGGGAAAGTAAATATCTCGTGGCTTTACATACCTTTTCATCACACGGATTTGCTATGATACTAATAAGGTACTTCAAGAGCACTTCAGAAGTGCATATGAAAGGTATCCTTCTGTAGAAGAGTGGATGAAGTGACTTGCCATATAAGGACATTGAAGTGCCTCAAATATTCTAATTAGGTACTTCAAGAGCACTTCAGAAGTGCCTATGAAGGTTACCCTTCTGTGGAAGTGTCTATGAAGTGCCTTTGCAGTACCTAATTAAAATATTTGAGGCACACTTCTAAGTGACTTCATTGTGACTTCATTGTGACTTCAATGCCCTTATATGGCATTGCTACAAAACAATACCCACACTGCAAGCACACTTCTGACTCTGAGCCTTGCACTTCAAGGTTGAAATATGGCCACACTTCAAAGTTACTTCAAAGTTACTTCAAAGACACTTCTGGACAGTAAGGGAGTGGTCTACTCCAGCAAAATCCTTTTATACAACCCATCCATAATTCCTTCGAATGAACATTCCTAAAATATCATATGCCATGATTTCACATAAGGGGTTTTTAAGCATGATACAGTCTAATTAATCCAAATCCTGCAATAACATATTTGCCCCAATATAGATCAAATTTCAATCAGATTACTTCTAGCCTTGCCACATGGATGTCCTCGCTATGGTGTATACATAATTCAATTCCAATCAGAATATTTATCATATATTTGAATCTATCAGCAAACTGAATTACAATGTTCTATCTACAGGCTTTCACTTTAAACTTCATCTTCAAAATTTTACTATTCCTAATAAAAAGAGCAATTGGTGAGAGAGAGACAATGCTAATTACCAGTTGTACATCCGTCACGGCGTCAGTGTAAATTTCGTCCCTTGTCATTATGTCAGCTTTTATGAACACATCATCGCAACATACGTACACTGTTAAGTAAACCCTTGACATATTGAAGATGGTATGTATGTGGAAAAAGAAAATGGCGCAAAATCTCGTAATGACACATTACAGCACACAATTTCAGGACCCTAGTTTCAAAGTTCTAATAATTAGCATAATAACAAACAGATTTGCAGGCTGCACAACTGTTGAGCCATGCAGCTTGCCTTGGCCAAATAAGTATATTGTATTATTTAGCATTCGCCAGATTTAGTAAACTACAGTCACTGTCAGTGTGGAATAACTGCCCACATGTATTGTCAGCACACATATCCAGTACTCCAAACATACATTATGAGAGCCTGAAGTTTATAATCCAATAAACAAACTGATATCTGAACTCAAATGTAGAAAAAAAGGGAACAACTGAAGTATGTGAATAATCATGAATAATGCAAATAAATAGCATTGCTCAACTTAAATAAGGGTACCAGACATATATACATCCTGAATTTCCCAGTTCTAACCGAATTGACATCTGAGAACGAGGCTAGACAAAACATTGCTGACCCATGGACAGATGGACTGACAGATGGAAATATGAAATAATGGCACCCACATTAACATGCTAAAAGCGTCATAACATCTTTAATACAGCTTTAAAGGAAATGTAACTCTGCTATAAAACTAGTGGAAATGCTCCCTATATAGAATGATAAAAATCAAAGATTTTTCCCCTTTAATAGGAAAGATGCAAACATGGAAAATATAGAAAATTTGATTGGTTTGATGTCGTGTTCAGCAGTATAGTGAGTGAGTGAGTGAATAGGGTTTAACGCTTCAGCAGTATTGGGCCTGCTATATCTTTAACTGGCCATGTGTGATTTGTCACGTACATCAATGGACGTGGTGGAGCAAATTCGCCTAGGCTAGGAATACAACATTAGTTCTCACTGTATTCATACAGGCGAACCAAAAACAGGAAAAAATATCTGGTATGAGTTTTGGATTCTGCAAGGAAAGTACTTCCACTGACCCTGCATGTTCACGTTCATATCTGCAGCTGAGAAACTATTTTCAGCTCTCTTGCCTTATTACGTAGTTTAGCATATCTATTTGTTTAATTTACTGCTAACTCTTCACCGTGCATGTTAACAAACATGCTTCTTTTTTCCGTCTGTATTTACAACACTCATCTTCTCCTTAACATTAAGCCAACTCCCTCACTCACAGGAATAGTTCAGAAATGCCCGACACCTTTATTTGGTAATTCAGTGTCCAGATTTGACAAACGAAGAATTCCCTTATTTGAATCTGCCCCAAATGGACTGATAGACGGAAAACACAACCGCTATATACACCATTCTAATTACAGGTGGGGAGGGGGTGCATAATTATAGCCATGACTAATATACATGTACTAAAGTATGGTAAGGGCACATAATTAGATCAATAACTTGGACTGTAGGACAGTTTCTTTAGCCGACATATTGTAGAGTAACCCAATTGTGGACAGTTTTGAACAATCAGAGCTGAATGTAAGCAGAATATTGTCTGGAATTGGCTTATAAAGTGTTTTTTAAGTGATCAAATTATTCTTGTGTCCACACACGAGCCTCTGTAAAAGCAATGGTTGGCGCTGCTACATCTAATTTTTTTAAACGTGTAAGCAGCACAAATTTACAAAATGATACCCATATCTAACATGAATACAGCTTTGAAGAGAATGTAAACTGCAGTAAACATCGCAGAAATGATAAACGATTTTTTTAAGACAAGCATGGAAAATATGCGTTTAATGTCACATTCAGCAGTATTTCAGGCATATAGCAATAACTATGATATGATTAACTTCGTATGTGTGGTTAGTCATGCACAGACACCAGGTAGAGCAAATTACAACTCCTGCTGCCCACCCACTTGGGGTCTTCAAAATTGGAATGTTGAGGGCACGGCCATGTTTATTTTGCAGAAGACTTCAAAACAATGCGAAAGCCTAACGTTCTGTTGTGCCTAATCAAAGCTCAAAATGAAATCCGTTAGTAAATTTACTTTCAAAAATCAGGTACCGGTACGACTGCACATTTTGAGGTTACGTTCCCTTTATTATCTCCAGCTTGATCAACCATTTTCATCTCTGTCACCCACAGGTATTCCTATCTACTGTTAATGCTGCCGTCGGCAGACCAACAATCCAGAAATAACAAGGTCCACCATGTTGGATTCAGAAATTCCGCCAAATTCAACCGTCTCTTGACTCATCCACACTCAGACTTACCGTCTGTATCGCTTTAGTACATTTCAAAACTCCCACGTGTGGTTGTCAAGACCCATTTACCTCACTTTTTTGGGTAAAAATCCATTTAAATTGTCCATTTTCAGCGAGCATGCAATCTCTCTCAATGGAAATCATCTCCACGAGCGGCTATTTTAGTGCTCATGAATTTTTGGCAATCTCATTGTATTAATTCCTGCAAATCTTGCACCACCATTGGCCATGTTGGCCAAAAATATAACGCGGGAGTTTTCACCATCCCAGCTCTCCTGTCTTATATTTTTGACCAATGGAGGTGTGAGAGATGGGAGAATTGGGCCAATGAAATCGCCGGAAATTTGTGAGTGCTACAAAATTCGTTCGCAGGCCTTGCTTTTCATTGAAATCTATGGGAATCCAAACAGATTCTCGTAATCCAACTTGACAGGAATCTAAAGCAGTTAATTCTATACAGAGTTGAAGAATTTATCTGTTGGATTCCCGCAAATTATTTTGCGGGAGTGTTGATGGGAATTAGATTCCCGGATTCCCGTGGAAAAGCAAGCCCTGGTTCATGGAGTTGATTTCCGGTGACGGAGGTTGCATGCTCGCTGAAAATGAACAGTTTGAATGGATTTTTACCCGAAAAAGTAAGGCGAACTGTGTCACACATGAGAGTTTTGGAAAATACCAGAGCGTACAGTAAGAAGGACACAAATTGGTTTTATTGGGGATGAGTGTGGACGAGTCAAGAGACAGTTAAATTTGGCGGAATTTCAGAATTCAACATGGCGGACCTGGTTATTTCTGGAGTGTTGGTCCGTTCACTGCAGCATTGATGGTAGATAGGAATACCTGTCCTGTCGCCTTGGTTAACTTAACATCATCATGATCATATCTATTCATTCAATTTACTGCTTAGTCTTTCACTGTAATTTTAACCTGCTCCCTCTTTTCCGTCTGTATTACAGCATTGACCTTATTCTTAACACCAAGCCAATGACTCTTTCGACTCCCTCGCTCACTCTAATAATCCAGAGAATTAAGCCTCACATGCAGCTTTATTTGGAGCTTTCAGTGTCTGGATTTGTCCTGCAAAGAATAACTTTTCTTCCTTCGACTCTGTGTCAGTCCATGGGATTTCATTTGCTGAAAATTAGACACAAATATAAGATCGTCATTTACCCTTAAAACATAAGTTTAAGGAGGAAACATGTTCTGCTTCAAGTTTATCAAATTTCCAGTAGTGTATATACTTTATAAAGCTACAATCAGAATAGGCTGTATCCAGAACCACATTCACAACTCTGTTGTGCCAATATTCTATTTCAACAAAATTGAGTATTATTTTTTGATCATTTAGAAAGTGATCGTATAAAAAATAATATCTTTCTATGTATTCATCTATGGGAGCTGTGTCATTACAGTCATCAGAGGAGTACGTGTATGTCGCTGACTGTCAAGACTACCAGTCTGCTACCTCCTATTTTTGTGGGAGACCCATTGGCCGAGTGGTTTGGATCGCTGACATATAGTGACGGCGATTTGGGTGCCTGACTCTGGGATCATGCTGGTTCGAATCTCACGTGAGACTCGACTAATTTTCAGAGAGTGTGTTCCCAAAATAACGAAATCATTGTAAATTAAGTATGTTCTATCTTTGACATGTTTGACAGAATTGCCAAAACTGAAGTCAAATCGCCACCAAACACTTCAAATTTATACTGTCTTAGGAGAAATGATAAGGGAAACATACAGATTGTATGAGCAATAAGTCATCATTGCTTCCACTTAACTCTATCTGACCTGAGATTGGGGGGGGGGGTGCTTCCCTAGTGCCAGTGAACTTTTCCCTTCTACTTCGATACGACAAAGCCGAGGTGATCTAACTTTTAGCTTAATTATCATATAAGGGTCATTTTGACTATTTGCAACCCCTGAGTGGAGGAGCATGGGTAAATTAAAAACGGTGGACATGTGGTGTCACAGGAAATTGAAATAGAGCCCAAGGAGCTTCAATATACGCCTGTATATCTGGAATTACATTGGTCCAAAATCCAAGGTTGTTTAATAGCCTTGATTCCAATTGGTAGCTAGCAATCCAGAGGAAGGTCTACGATTTTGTGCTTCTGAGACTGTAACATATATCACATCTTATATTGAATGATAAACTAAAATGGGCTTAACTCTTGGTAACTAGTTGACTTTGAAACAAGAGCCGAGGGCACACATATCCCACACTGAAATCGACAATAGTCAAACACAAGAAAATTGTAGTTTTCCTGCAAATGAAGGAAGAAGAAAGTGATGAAGTAAACCTTTGTTCTTGAGTTAATAAAATGGTATGGAGTTCATAAAGGACCCCTCTCCCGGTTAAATTAGTAAATGTATCGTTTTCATTTCACAAGAGTTTAACTAAATGTAGCTGTTTCAAACATGGGAGACAACTCCACAGGACAAATGCCATATACCTGTAGGGGAGAGAAATCTGAATATTCCAACCTAACACATATAGTCAGCTAACTTGATTCAGTTTTGGGGGACTGTGACCTTGACCTTTGACAAATTGATCTCAAAATGTATCGCTCCTCTTTGCCATGCGAGTAAGGTATACTCAAAGTTTGGTACCAATGCATACCTCGAAACTAGAGATATCACATGGACAACAAATGTTAATGGATGAATGGACAGAGGGTGTACTCCAGGGATTCTTCCATACGGCATGGGTTCGTTTTCCGGCCATCAAATGTCGTAAAATCTTCAACCCAAATCAGTTATATGTATATATTTTCTGAAAGAGCGTGATAAAATTATTATTTTAAGACATAGCACTGCTATGTTATGGAAAAATAAATCTCGAACATTTCCCTCCAAGCTTGCTTCATTTTTCCTAGAAAACCCCTAAAAATGTCGAAAAATGGTCAAATTTGGCTCAATTTCCAGAAAATCTTTAAGAGCGATTTCAAATAAATTTTCTACGAACGTTTGCAGCGTTGATAATGCTAAATAGAATGGTATTATAGATATAAGCTATTAAGAAGACAAGAAGAATTATGATGTAGCAGAACACGGGCAGTCTATCTTATTATAAAATTAGACTGGGGCCATTATTACGAAACTGTGGAGAGCCACCAGAACGCAAGATCGCATTAACAATGTCGTCTTCGACAGGCATATGAAAATGTGACTTCTTGATGTGATTCTTGATTTTGGGATCACAGTGACCTTGACCTACTGACACAAAAAAGAGTAATTTTTTAAAGATTTCTTGATTCTGGGGTCACAGTGACATTGACTATGACCTAAATTTTGGTACATGACAAACGGTCTCCCCGTTTCTCAGTGGACACAAAAAATCATGATTTTTAACAATTTCACAATTTTGGGGTCACATTGACCTTGACCTTTGACCTTGACCTACATTTTGGTATGTGACACATCGTGTCCCCCTAATGTATCTACTGATACAAAAAGTTATTTTTAATAATTTTCAGATTTTAGGGTCACAGTGACCTTTGACCTTGACCTAACTTTTGGTATGCGACACTTCATTTCCCCCTATTGAATCCACTAAAAAAAATTAGTAATTTGTAATGATTTCTTGATTTTTCGGTCACACTGACCTTTGACCTTGATTTTGGGGTCACAGTGACCTTGACTATTGACCTGGATCTAAATTTTGGTACATGACAAAACAGCTTCCTGTAATTTCTCAATGCACTCAATAAATTATGATTTTTAACAATTTCATGATTTTGAGATCACAGTGACCTTGACCTTTGACCTTGATCTACATTTTGGTAGGTGACACATCGTATCCCCCTAATGTATCTTCTGACACAAAGAACGAGAGATCCTGAAGGATCTTGGCGCCCACCATTGTCCGATAATTGTAAGCTAATGACAAGAGGATCTTTTTGTCCATTGTTACTAAGACGATTGAGTTGTAATTTTGTTTACAGAATTTCGAATCTGAGCGAAAAAGCGACACTGGAAAACACCAAGATATAATCTTTCTAAGTTTCCAGAGTTTCAAGATTTCTAGAAACTGAACTCATGTCGGTTGTTATAGTACAAGAGAAATGAGCAAAGTTAGTCTGAAAGTGAATGTACATGTACGGAGGATCCTTCGTCTTCGTTTTGTAGTATTTTTATTTTATTTTTATTTTTTGCACTGGAAGCGAGGAAAAATCTCTTTGACACTTTGGCATACTTAAGATTTTATAATTTGGAACGAATGCTAATTCTGTTTTGTTTACTGGACTAGTTTGAGATATCTCTTTTAAGATACCATGCTCGAAAATAGTAAGATGGTACAATACTTAATACTGAAGGGATCCGGTCCGCGCAGTAATGTTGAAACTTCGAATTTGAAAATGTCTGAATCTTGATTATTTCCCTTGGATCGAAACATGCAGTAGTTTACAGTTGTCGAGTTGTGACATTGTGTCACAAGAGTGACGTCCCTTCATGTAGCTGACCTGCCGGCAGATGAAAGGGTGGGGCAGTTCACTTGGAACTGCATGGACTAAAGAAAACTGATTTAAAATTTGACGAAATACATTTTAATTCCGAATTATTTTAACTCCTTGATATGGAAGGTGAATATATGGATATTCTCTATAGTCAATATATAGAATCAGGGGGTTTTCTAGACACTTTTTTCATCGTGGTAACCACGATGAAAAACAATTACAAATTGAGTTTTTGCAAAATTTTGTAAATTGAGTTTTATTGCCGAAAATTGAGTTTTCAAAAATTTTGAGAATTTACGCGCCGAAGGCGCGCGAAAAATTGAGTTTCTACGAAATAAATTTAGTTTCTGAGTAATCTAAACTGAGTTTCGTCGTCTGTTATCCCGTCCCCCTCCCCCAAAACCCCCGCGAGAAAGAAAAAAAAAACGTGTGACCAGCCACGCCACTCGAGTCGAGATAAGCACCCAGGATTTGTAACTGATGTGCAGACAGATAACTTGTGTACCTTTATTATTCAATCGTATAGCTCCGATAAGGACGTCTGTTCTCATTTCAGTCGTATAGGTCCGATAAAGACATTGTCCTGAACGTTTCTCATTTCAAAGCAAATTGTTCGGCCACGTTTTCGACGATCGAACTAGTCCGCCATTTTGATATTTCAAAGTTACGTCCCCTCTTTTTAGTCCACTCGGGAACCACTGCTGTCATACTGCTGTGGCTTATGAGTCTGGTCTCCGAGACACGCTGTCCGTCAATCTCCGGAACCAAGACAACGGGCAAGCATTTTCTCTCTCAGTCAACATTTCACTTGGATGCGTGTGACGTTGAAAGACGTTTCCCCAGAAACAAGAAACGAACAAAACAGACATTCCCCAAAATACAGCTGATGTACCATTTGGGAATAAATACACAAAGTGAGCAATGCAGATTGAAAAAACAAAAGATCCACACTCTCTCCTGCGCAACTGGGGATCTACATGCGGGGGCATATGCTATAACATACAAAATATACGTTTTTATGAATAATTTTGTTTCTGCCCGATGGAAATTTCTGAAACCCCAGTATGTTTTGTAAACAAGTCCCACACCACATACTACAAAATAGGGTGCATATTGAGTTTAATTTGCAATTTTTGGCCATTTATCTGCGTTTACCAAGCAGCATTGGATTTTTTTCGTGAAATCCACAAAACTTCACAACCACCATTGTTTTATTTTTTACGTCTCTTATTAACATTTTTATTGTCATTTATTTCTTCATTTCTTTCCGGTCACTTACAAATACTCAGACACTTACAATACTCAACCACCAACTTTGTCAAGGATTGGTTAACTCATGGAAATGGACAAGGGACAATTTTTATTTCTTGACTATTTTTTTAAACTAAAGTAAGCTATTTGTAGGGAAAATATTTTCACTTTTGACCTATCACAATCCAGAGCTAAAGTACTCTCCCCCACCCCCAAAATAATCGACCAAATAGAACTTCCCGAGATAACTTGGATTTTAAAACTCTCTTGTTTTATTCGCACTCATTTTTTAATTAAATGAAGCTATCTCTGAGGGAAGTATTTCTACTTAACATCTTTAGCCAAAATATAATCGGCCAATCACAGTTGGATAGCAAACAAACTTGAATGCAGCTATGTATGACACGCAACTTTGCTTGATGAGCTTCATAACATTACTGACATGTTCATTCACGATGAAAAATTGTCGCGAATTTATTTATTGTAAGTGTCCTACTAAAAAGATAAAAAAATTGAGTTTCCAGACTGCATGCGATGAAAAACCCGAAAAAATTGAGTTTTGTTGTTTATTTTGCGCGGCGTAGGCGCGCCGAAAAATTGAGTTTTTCATCTTTTTGAAATTGAGTTATATAAAGGAAAAGTGTCTAAAATAACCCCTGAGAATATGCCCCACCGTTTGATCCATCGACTCTTGTGATGTAACGTCACAACTCGGGAATACCGTATTAATTGGATTTTCGAATCGGACCGGAAAAGGTATCTTGCACAACTAGGCCCCATGTGGGACCTGTGTACCAAATTTCAGAAAGATCCATGAAATATTTCCTGAGAATTCAAGATAACAGTGTTTCAAGGGGAAATTCAAGATGGCCACCTGGCAGCCATATTGGATTCTGTGCACCAATTTGAGGAAGATCCATGCAGTACTTCTTGAGAAATCACGATAAAGTTTTATTGGGAAATCCAACATGGGTGCCTGGTGGTCATATTGGATTTTCGAATCGGACCAGTAAAGGTATCTCGCACAACTAGGTGACAAGGGCAACCTGTGTACCAAATTTGATAAAGATCCATGCAGTAGTTCCTGAGAAATCGCAATAACAAAGTTTCATGGAGAAATCCAAGATGGCCGCCTGATGGACATATTGGATTTAGGAATCGGACCAGAAAGGTATGTTGCACAACTGGACCACAAGGGCAACCTGTCTACCACATTTGAGAAAGATCCAGGCAGTACTTCCTGAGAAATCACGACAACAAATTTTCATGGGGAAATCTAAGATGGCCGCCTGGTGGCCATATTGGATTTTCGATTTGAACCGAAAAAGGTATCTTGCACAACTAGATCATAAGGTGAACCTGTGTATCAAATTTGAGAAAGATCCATGCAGTACTTCTTGAGAAATGATGATAAAGTTTCTTGAGGAAATCCAAGATGGCTGCTTGGTGGCCATATTGGATTTTCGAATCAGACCAGAAAAGGTTTCTTGTACAACTAGTCCCCAAGGGGAACCTGTGTACCAAATTTGAAAAAGATCCATGCAGTAGTTCCTGAGAAATTGCGGCAACAATATTTCATGGGAAAATCCAAGATGGCTGCCTGGTGGCCATATTGGATTTTCGAATCGGACCAGAAAAGGTTTCTTGCACAA
>JAVTVY010030683.1:0-13313 GCA_036873755.1 Hanleya hanleyi
GATTTCTGGGGGATTGGAAGCAACAAATACAGTCCGTGTAAATTGACCATATCCAAATAATACCCATTTAGTGCTGTCTCGGAGGGTATGGCATCTCCACATTTAACGCCCCAGAATGGGTCAGGAAGATATATAAATGTATTAGAAACATATATAGACCACTCTAATAGTGGCGCAAATTCGATTTCTGGGTGATCGGGAGCAACAAATACAGTCGGTGTAAATTGACCATATCCAGATAATATCCATTTAGTGCTGTCTCGGAGGGTATGGCATCTCCACATTTAACGCCCCAGAATGGGTCAGAAAGATAGATAAATGTATTAGAAAGATATATAGACCATTCTAATAGTGGCGCAAATTTGATTTCTGGGTGATCGGGAGCAACAAATACAATAGGTGTAAATTGACCGTATCCAGATAATAATCATTCAGTGCTGTCTCGGAGGGAATGGCATCTCCACTTTAAACGCCCAAAAATGGGTCAGAAAAATAGATAAATTTATTATGAAGTTATTTAAACCACTCTAAAAGTGGGGCAAATTGGATTTCTGGGTGATTCGGAGCAACAAATACAGTCGTCGTAAATTGACCATATCCAGATAATACCCATTTAGCGATGTCTCGTAGGGTATGACATCTCCACTTTGAACGCCCAAAGATGGGTCAGAAAGATAGATAAATGTATTAGAAAGATATCTACAAATCTCTAAAGCTGGCGCAAATTGGATTTCCGGACGATTGCGAGGAAAAAATACAGTCGGTGTAAATTGACCATACCCAGATAATACCCATTTAGCGCTGTCTCGGAGAGTATTGCATCTCCACTTTAAACGCCCAAAAAATGGATTAGAAAGATAGATAAATGTATTAGGAAGATATCTAGATCATTCTAAAAGTGGCGCAAATTCGATTTATGGATGATCAGGAGCATCAAATACAGTCGGTGTAAATTGATCATATCCAGATACTATCCATTTAGCGCTGTCTCGGAGGGTATTGCATTTCCCCTTTAAACGTCCAAAAATGGGTCAGAAAGATAGATAAATGTATTAGGAAGATATCTAGATCACTCTAAAAGTGGCGCAAATTCGATTTCTGGATGATCGGGAGCAACAAACACAGTCGGTGTAAATTGATCATATCCAGATAATAACCATTTAGTGCTGTCTCGGAGGGTATGACATCTCCACTTTAATAGCCCAAAAATGGGTGGAAAAGATAGATAAATGCATTAGGAACATATCCAGACTACTCTTAAAGTGGCGCAAACTAGATTTTTGGATGATTGGGAGCAACAAATACAGTCGGTGTAAGTTGATCATAACCAGATACTATCCATTTAGCGCTGTCTCGGAGGGTATGGCATCTCCACTTTAAACGCCCAAAAATGGGCCAGAAAGATAGGTAAATGTATTAGAAAGATATATAGACCACTCAAAAAGTAGCGCAAATTCGATTTCTGGGTGATCGGGAGCAACAAATACAGTCGGTGTGAATTGACCGTATCCAGATAATACCCATTTAGCGGTGTGTCGGAGGGTATAGCATCTCCACTTTAAACGCCCAAAAATGAGTCAGAAAGATAGATAAATGTATCAGAAAGATATCTAGACCACTCTAAAAGTGGCACAAATTCGATTTCTGAGTGATCGGGAGCAACAAATACAGTCGGTATAAATTGACCATATCCAGATAATACCCATTCATTGCTGTCACGTAGGGTATGGCATCTCCACTTTAAACGCCCAAAAATGGGTCAGAAAGATAGATAAATGTATTATGAAGATATCTAGACCTCTCTAAAAGTGGCGCATTTTCGATTTCTGGGTGATCGGGAGCAACAAATACAGTCGTTGTAAATTGACCATATGCAGATAATACCCATTTAACGCTGTCTCGGAGAGTATGGCATCTCCACTTTAGACGCCAAAAAATCAGTCAGAAAGATGGATAGGTGTATTAGAAAGATATCTAGACCACTCTAAAGGTGGCGCAAATTCGATTTCTCGGTGATTGGGGCAACAAATACAGTCGGTGTGAATTGACCGTATCCAGATAATACCCATTTAGCGGTGTCTCGGAGGGTATGGCATCTCCGCTTTGAACGCCCAAAAATGAGTCAGAAAGATAGATAAATGTATCAGAAAGGTATCTAGACTACTCTAAAAGTGGCGCAAATTCGATTTCTGGGTCATCTGGTGCAACAAAAACGGTCGGTGTACATTGACCATATCCAGATAATGCGCATTTATCGCTGTCTCGGACGGTATGGCATCTCCACTTTAAACGCCCAAAAATGGTTCAGAAAGATAGATAAGTGTATTAGGAAGACATATAGACCAGTCTAAAAGTCGCGCAATTTAGATTTCTGGGGGATTGGAAGCAATAAATACAGTCGGTGTAAATTGACCATATTAAAATAATACCCATTTAGCGCTGTCTCGGAGAGTATGGCATCTCCACTTTAGATGCCCAAAAACGGATCAGAATGATAGATAAGTGTATTAGGAAGAGACATAGACCACTCTAAAAGTGGAGCAAATTCGATTTCCGGGTGGTTGGGAGCAACAAATACAGTCAGTGTAAATTGACCATATACAGATAATACCCATTTAGCGGTGTCTCGGTGTTATGGCATCTCCACTTTGAACGCTCAAAGATCGGTCAGATTGATTGATAAATGTATTAGAAAGATATCTAGACAACTCTAAAAGTGGCACAAATGCGATTTCTGTGTGATTGGGAGTAACAAATACAGTCGGTGTAAATTGACCATATCCAGATAATACCAATTTAGCGCTGTATCGGCGGGTATGGCATCTCCACTTTAAACGCCCAAAAATGCTTCAGAAAGATAGATACATGTATTAGGAAGATATCTAGTGCACTCTAAAAGAGGCGCAAATTCGCTTTCTGGGCGATTGGGAGCAACAAATACAGTCCGTGTAAATTAACCCTATCAAGATAGTACCCAATAATCGCTGTATCGAAGGGTATGGCATGTCCTCTTTAAACGCCCAAAAATGGGTCAGGAAGATAGATAAAGGTATTAGAAAGATATGTAGACCACTCTAAAAGTGGCACAAAATCGATGTGCGGTGATCGGGAGCAACAAATACAGTCAGAGTAAATTGACCTTAAATTGTGCGGGTGATCGGGAGCAACAAATACAGTC
This sequence comes from Hanleya hanleyi, assembly GCA_036873755.1. Lineage (NCBI taxonomy): Eukaryota > Metazoa > Mollusca > Polyplacophora > Lepidopleurida > Hanleyidae > Hanleya > Hanleya hanleyi. The sequence continues at coordinate 3,179 of JAVTVY010030683.1, forward strand.
AGAGTAAATTGACCATATCCAGATAATACCCATTTAGCGCTGTCTCTAAGGGTGTGATATCTCCATGTTAAACGCCCAAAAATGGGCCAGAAAGATAGATAAGTGTATTAGGAAGACATATAGACCAGTCTAAAAGTCGCGCAATTTAGATTTCTGGGGGATTGGAAGCAATAAATACAGTCGGTGTAAATTGACCATATTAAAATAATACCCATTTAGCGCTGTCTCGGAGGGTATGGCATCTACACTTTAGTCGCCCAAAATTGGTCAGGAAGATAGATAAATGTATTAGGAAGATATCAAGACCACTCTAAAAGTGGCGCAAATTCGATTTCTGGGTGATTGGTTGCAACAAATACAGTGGGTGTAAATTGACAAAATCCAGATAATACCCATTTAGCGCTGTCTCGGAGGGTATGGCATCTCCAGTTTAAGCGCCCAAAAATGGGTCAGAAAGACAGATAATTGTATTAGGAAGATATATAGACCACTCTAAAAGTGGCGCAATTTCGATTTCTGGGGGATTGGAAGCAACAAATTTGTCCTCTTTAAACGCCCAAAAATGGGTCAGAAAGATAGATAAATGTATTTGGAAGATATGTAGACCACTATAAAAGTGGCACAAAGTAGATTTCTGGGTGATCGGGAGCAACAAACACAGTCGGTGTAAATTGACCATATCCAGATAATACCCATTTAGCGCTGTCTCGGAGGGTATGCCATCTCCACTATAAACGCCCAAAAATGGGACAGGCAGGTAGAGAAATGTATCAGGAAGATATCAAGACCACCCTAAAAGTGGCGCAAATTCGATTTCTGTGTGATTGGCTGCAACAAATACAGTGGGTGTAAATTGACCAAATCCAGATAATACCCATTGAGCGCTGTCTTGGAGGGTATGGCATCTCCACTTTAAACGCTCAAATATGGGTCAGAAAGATAGATAAGTGTGTTAGGAAGATATATAGACCAGTCTAAAAGTGGCGCAATTTCGATGTCCGGGGGGTTGCAAGCAACAAATACAGTCGGTGTAAATTTACCATATCCAAATAATACCCATTTAGCGCTGTCTCGGAGGGTATTGCGTCTACACTTTAATCGCCCAAACATTGGTCGGAAAGATAGATAAATGTATTAGGCAGATATCTAGGCCACTCTAAAAGTGGCGCAAATTCGATTTCTGGTTGATCGGGAGCAACAAATACAGTCGGTGTAAATTGACCATATCCAAATAATACCCATTTAGTGCTGTCTCGGAGGGTATGGCATCTCCACATTTAACGCCCCAGAATGGGTCAGAAAGATAGATAAATGTATTAGAAAGATATGTAGACCACTCTAATAGTGGCGCAAATTCGATTTCTGGGTGATCGGGAGCAACAGATACACTCGGTGTAAATTGACCATATCCAGATAATATCCATTTAGTGCTGTCTCGGAGGGTATGGCATCTCCGCATTTAACGCCCCAGAATGGGTCAGAAAGATAGATAAATGTATTAGAAAGATATATAGACCACTCTAATAGTGGCGCAAATTCGATTTCTGGGTGATCGGTAGCAACAAATACAGTATGTGTAAATTGACCGTATCCAGATAATATCCATTTAGCTCTGTATCGGAGGGTATGGCATCTTCACTTTAGTCGCCCAAATATGGATAAGAAAGGTAGAAAAATGTATTAGAAAGATATCTAGACCACTCTAAAATGACGCAAATTCGAATTCTGGGTGATTGGAAGCAACGAATGCAGTCGATGTAAATTGACCATATCCAGATCATACCCATTTAGCGCAGTCCCGGAGGGTATGGCATCTCTACCTTAAACGCCCAAAAATGAGTCAGACAGGTAGATAAATGTATTAGGAAGATAACTAGACCAATATAAAAGTAGCGCAAATTCGATTTCTGGGTGATCGGGAGCAACAAATACAGTCGGTGTAAATTGACCATAGTCAGACAATACCCATTTAGCGCTGTCTCGGAGGGTACGGCATCTCCACTTTAAACGCCCAAAGATGGATCAGAAAGATAGAATAATAGATTAGAAAGATATCTAGACCACTCTAAAGGTGGCGCAAATTCGATTTCTCGGTGATTGGGGCAACAAATACAGTCGGTGTGAATTGACCGTATCCAGATAATACCCATTTAGCGCTGTCTCGGAGGGTATTGCATCTCCACTTTAAACGCCCAAAAATGGTCAGAAAGATAGATAAATGTATTAGGAAGATATCTAGATCACTCTAAAAGTGATGCAAATTCGATTTATGGATGATCGGGAGCAACAAATACCGTCGGTGTAAATTTGCCATATGCAGACAATAACCATTTAGCGCTGTCTAGGATGGTATGGCATCTCCACTTTAATTTCCCAAAATGGGTGGGAAAGATAGATAAATGTATTAGGAAGATACCCAGACCACTCTAAAAGTGGCGAAAACTCGATTTCTGGACGATTGGGAGCAACAAATACAGTCGGTGTAAATTGACCATAACCAGATACTATCCATTTAGCGCTGTCTCGCAGGGTATTGCATTTCCCCTTTAAACGTCCAAAAATGGGTCAGAAAGATAGATAAATGTATTAGGAAGATATCTAGATCACTCTAAAAGTGGCGCAAATTCGGTTTCTGGATGATCGTGAGCAACAAATACAGTCGGTGTAAATTGACCATGTCCAGATAATAACCATTTAGTGCTGTCTCGGAGGGTATGGCATCTCCACTTTAATAGCCCAAAAATGGGTGGGAAAGATAGATAAATGCATTAGGAACATATCCAGACCACTCTAAATGTGGCGCAAACTCGATTTCTGGATGATTGGGAGCAACAATTACAGTCGGTGTAAGTTGACCATAACCAGATACTATCCATTTAGCGCTGTCTCGGAGGGTATGGCATCTTCACTTTAAACGCCCAAACATGGGTCAGAAAGGTAGATAAATGTATTAGAAAGATATATAGACCACTCGAAACGTAGCGCAAATTCGATTTCTGGGTGATCGGGAGCAACAAATACGGTCGGTGTGAATTGACCGTATCCAGATAATACCCATTTAGCGGTGTCTCGGAGGGTATGGCATCTCCACTTTAAACGCCCAAAAATGGGCCAGAAAGATAGATAAATGTATCAGAAAGATATCTAGACCACTCTAAAAGTGGCACAAATTCGATTTCTGAGGGATTGGGAGCAACAAATACAGTCGGTATAAATTGACCATATCCAGATAATACCCATTCAGTGCTGTCTCGGAGGGTATGGCATCTCCACTTTAATAGCCCAAAAATGGGTGGGAAAGATAGATAAATGCATTAGGAACATATCCAGCCCACTCTAAATGTGGCGCAAACTCGATTTCTGGATGATTGGGAGCAACAATTACAGTCGGTGTAAGTTGACCATAACCAGATACTATCCATTTAGCGCTGTCTCGGAGGGTATGGCATCTCCACTTTAAACGCACAAAAAATGGGTCAGAAAGATAGATAAATGTATTATGAAGATATCTAGACCTCTCTAAAAGTGGCGCAGATTCGATTTCTGGGTGATGGGGAGCAACAAATACAGTCGTTGTAAATTGACCATATGCAGATAATACCCATTTAACGCTGTCTCGGAGAGTATGGCATCTCCACTTTAGACGCCAAAAAATCAGCCAGAAAGATGGATAAATGTATTAGGAAGATATATAGGCCATTCTAAAAGTGGCGCAAATTCGATTCCTGGGTGATCGGGAGCAACAAATGCTTTCGGTGTAAATTGACCATATGCAGATAATAACCATTTTGCGCTGTCTCGGAGGTTATGGCATCTCCACTTTAAACGGCAAAAATGGATCAGAAAGATCGATAAATGTATTAGAAAGAAATCTAGACCTCTCTAAAGGTGGCGCAAATTCGATTTCTCGGTGATTGGGGCAACAAATACAGTTGGTGTGAATTGACCGTATCCCATTTAGCGGTGTCTCGGAGGGTATGGCATCTCCACTTTGAACGCCCAAAAGTGGGTCAGAAAGATAGATAAATGTATCAGAAAGATATCTAGACCACTCTAAAAGTGGTACAAATTCGATTTCTGAGTGATCGGGAGCAACAAATACGGTCGGTATAAATTGACCATATCCAGATAATACCCATTTAGTGCTGTCACGTAGGGTATGGCATCTCCATTTTGAACGCCTAAAATGGGTCAGAAAGATAGATAAACGTATTATGAAGATATCTAGACCTCTCTAAAAGTGGCGCAGATTCGATTTCTGGATGATCGGGAGCAACAAATACAGTCGGTGTAAATTGACCATATGCAGATAATACCCATTTAACGCTGTCTCGGAGAGTATATGGCATCTCCAATTTAGACGCCAAAAAATGAGTCAGAAAGACAGATAAATGTATTAGGAAGATATATAGGCCACTCTAAAAGTGGCGCAAATTCGATTTCTTGGTGATCGGGAGCAACAAATGATGTCGGTGTAAATTGACCATATGCAGATAATATCCATTTTGCGCTGTCTCGGAGGTTATGGCATCTCCACTCTAAACGCCAAAAATGGGTCAGAAAGATCGATAAATGTATTAGGAAGATATCTAGACCACTCTAAAAGTAGCGCAAATTCGATTTCTGGGTCATCTGGAGCAGCAAATACGGTCGGTGTACATTGATCATATACAGATAATACCCATTTAGCGCTGTCTCGGGGAGTATGGCATCTCCACTTTAGACGCCCATGAATGGGCCTGAAAGATAGATAAATGTATAAGGAAGACATATAGACCACTCTAAAAGTGGCGCAAATTCGATTTCTGGGTGATCGGGAGCAACAGATGCAGTTGGCGTAAATTGAGAATGGGTCAAAAAGGTAGATAACTGTTTTAGGAAGATATGTAGACGACTTTAAAAGTGGCTAGCAAAATATCGTGGAATGTACACAGGTTTTACTACAACCCTTTAGAAATGTACTCAATAGCACACATTTTGAAGCATTCCTCTCAAATTTTTATTCACATATTCAAGAAAATTTATTGGAGAAAACATGGTCTCATTCGTGCTATGAAAGACGTAATGGTTGTCGAAATACATGGATTTTGATGAAGGTTACTACTTTCACATAGCGCGATTTAGAATATCGAAACTGGAATAAGGAATAAAGAAATAACTTCCGTTTCCTAATTTAATTAGTGTTTTTTTTACTTATTAACTTTTTCCAGAAGACACTTTCAATCCACGTGGAAAGTACTTTCAAGCTACGTAGAAAGTACTTTCAGCGCACATGGAAACTGCTTTACACCCATGTGGAAAGTGATTCCACGTGGGAGTAAAGTAGTCTCCACGTGCGTTGAAAGTACTTTCCATGTGGGTTGAAAGTGAATTCTCACGCGGATGTAAAGTATTTTCCACTTGGGGTGAAAGTTCCTTCTACATGCTTTGAAAGTGACTTTCCACGTGGGTTGCAAGTCCTTGCCACGTGGGTGTAAAGTAGTTTCGACATGGGTTGAAAGTGACTTTCCACGTGGGTGTAAAGTAGTTTCCACATGCGTTGAAAGTACTTTCCACGTGGATTGAAAGTGTCTTCTGGAAAAAGTTAATAAGTGAAAAACATCCCCACTAATTAAAGTCTAGAAAAATATTTTGTCCCTTATGAGCCACCGTAGCTCTGTGATATTAGCTAGGCGACGCAATTTATCGACATCATAGAGATTTCAATGGGTTCTAAATGTGCAGCCCTATTGGGCAGACCTATATAAAATGTATGTTCTCTTATGAACATGACTTTATGCAGAAGTTATCGACAGCTTTTCATTTTCCTAGGGCTATATAGACGATCTCCTCGCCGTGGATAGTCGCTATAGAGCAGTGAAGGATTTTTAACCACCTTCACTGGAATTGAAGGAGACTATACATAGCTACAATGGCGCACATTAGTTATACATTTATCTGCATGAAATGAATCACACCTTCTCTCTCGTCGACTTTACCAAAAGGGGGATGATTACAATTTCGACATTGTGAGCTAACCCTTTCTAGATAGTAACATTCCAGAGGGACCTATATTTCGTAAGTTAAGTCTACTTTCGGTTGACCCGGGGCTACGGACCATATGAACATCATGTACTTTAGCATCATCATGGTGTTCGTATAAAGTCATGCTCAAACAACGACCCTTGTTATTTATTTATGTGGGATTGGAGTACTGACGAGCGATACATATTTGATGATCAGGATATCATGATGTCCTACCGACATCATTGGAATCTGTTAGCTCCTTCTCTCTTTCTAGAAACCAGCTTCTGTGTATAAACGCTTTATTTTAGAATTTGGTGCTCATGGTGTCTTACGCGAAAGATCAAGATCTTGGGATTATGGACGCGGAAATTCTATGGTGGTTGACGACTGACTATAGAAGGTTTTTAGGCTTTCCAAAATTTGAGATCGGCCAGAATATGAACTGCTAAACCAGACCACATCAGATAGATACGATTTTTTTTGTTGGATATATCTAAAAAAAGTTTTCTATGATCTTAAAACGCTAATGTTAATTTTAACATCTAGAGTGTTGGAGGAGGGATTGCAATTAGAAAGTGTTGTATTCACCACTTTTAAGTGTTGGATACAACAGCTTAAAATGTTGCGGTTAAAACTTACATGTATATGAGTAGTAATGTCCCGTGAAATTGAGTCATATTGACCTCAGAAATTTGCATAATTTGTGGCGGTCACGTGGCGGAGAGGTCAAGTGCACTATAGTTCCGGCAGGATGACCAAAAAAGCTACCTCCAACCCAGTAGGGTTCCAATTGTTGCAGGGAATGTATTCATCCGCGGTGATGCGGTCTGGCGATGATGCGGTCGGGGAAAAAAGCTTCCGCGGAGAAAAAGTAGTCCCTAGACTACAATACGCTGCATGGTCCGATTGGGTCGCATGAGGTATCAAAGTGAAGCATTTATGAAGGGGCATCTGATGGTGTGGGTGTGGGGTTGGAATAGGGTGATTCTGCGCATGAGCGGTGGACAAAGGGTATGGAAATAGACGTTTTGGGGTCTAGGGGAGCCCCTAATGGTCCGATGGAGTCGTATGAGGTACCAATGTAAAGCATACGTGAGGGAGCATCCAGCGGACTGTGTGTGACGTAGATCTGACGTCATTCTGTGCATGCGCAGTAGACCAAGGGTATGTAAATATACGTTTTGGGGTCTAGGGGAGCCACTAATGGGTCAATTGGGTCGAGTGAGGTATCATTGTGAAGCATAGGTGAGGAAGCATTCGACGGTATGGCTGGAACGTAAATCTGACGTCATGCTGCGCATGCGCAGTGGAGAAAGTGTATGGAAATAGACGTTTTGGGATCTAGGTGGGCCACTAGTGGGCCGATAGTGTCATATGAGGTATCCATTTGAAGCATTCGTAAAGGCGCATCTGATGGACTGGGTGTGACGTAGAACTGAAGTCATTCTGCGCATGCGCGGTAGGCCGAGCCTATGCAAATAGACGTTTTGGGGTCTAGGGGAGCCCCTAATGGTCCAATGGAGTCGTATGAGGTATCCGTGTGAAGCCTACGTGAGGGAGCATCCAACGAGCTGGCTGTGACTTAGATCTGACGTCACGCATGCGCAGTAAACCAAGGGTATGGAAATATACATTTTGGGATCTAGGGGAGCTACTAATGGGCCAATTGGGTCGAATGGGGTTTCATTGTGAAGCATAGGTGAGGGAGCATTCGACGGTATGGCTGGGACGTAAATCTGACGTCATACTGCGCATGCGCAGTGGAGAAAGTGTATGGAAATAAATGTTTTGGGGTCTAGGGGAGCCCCTAGTGGTCCGATGGAGTCGAGTGAGGTATCCATGTGAAGCATACATGTAGGAGCATGCGCCTGGACTAGTGTCTCGGCCGTTGTCCACAGTCTGCGCATGCGCAGACAGGGAATTGTGGGAAAAGGGTATGGAAATAGACGTTTTGGGGTCTAGGTGGGCCACTAGTGGGTCGATGGAGTCATATGAGGTATCCATGTGAAGCATTCGTGAAGGCGCATCTGATGGACTGGGTGTGACACCGGCCGCAGCGCGCGCGCGCGTCATCACGCGGATGAATGTCGGATCTGTATTATGCAATCGGATAGCGGCTGTCGTGAAAAAACAACAAGTTTAGCAATGTTTATATAGTTTATTACCCCCAATGTTACATCATACCCAGGCTGGGGGAGCCGTCCTGGGTGTGTTTAGTATGTTCACAGCAAAACAAATTGAAATATCAAACACCATGTTTTATTATTTAACGCATTGTCACATTAGGTACAAGTGTTTACTGAGCTCAATCAGCGATCAGCATGTAGACATAGAGAGTATGTACGGCATGGTATTCATCAGTGCACGGGTGACGCATTCAACCGATGGGGGTGATCGGTCAGCTTGGTAAGGAAAAACGTGACATTGGTTACCCTCTCTACCACCCATTGAATGTTGGGGCGTTGAAGATGTGCCCATCTCAAGGCATCCACGGTGTCCAGTATCTCCAGCATCGTCTCTAGTGACCCCCCGGTTAATGATGGTGACCGGCTGGTCAAACACATGGTTGTTGGCACTGGGATAATAATACTGTAACTGGTCCGTCTTTTTGTGACGTAAGATGTACCCGAAAGCGACATTCAATTTGAAGGTCGTAGTTTGATCGTTGAAGATGGCTTCCACGTAGCTGCGCAGACAGGTGCTGTTGGTCAGTGGGAAATTGTAGATATCTTGAGGGTGGAAACAGTACCGTGTCATGGACCAATGACGCCGATCGATGTCACTCATTGGATGGTTGTCCTGTAAGAGATCGCTAGGAACATTTATGGGCTCTACCAGAAAATGTTCGATGTTGTCAGGACTCGAAACCGTAACGCTGGGGTCCAGCTGGATATTCAGGCTCTTCAGAACTGTGGGTATAGGCGGGTTCTCCGTCATCGCATCACCAGTGGCGTTCGTCTCCCCGGGCTTATCTTCACTGGGTCCGACCTTCCGTGGCTCCTCTTCAGTAGGAGGTTGTCGTTCATGCTCATGGGCATGAATCAAACGTTGGTGTCGCAGCAACTGACTGGTCAGTTTGAAAAGCCGACCACAATCCTCGCATGGACGCTTGGGTGGCCCATGAATTGAACGTTCATGGCGCAGTAAAGCATCTTCCCGATTAAATGACCGTGCGCAGGTTATACAAGTATACCATCCGCCGTTGTGGATGGAGGACTCGTGTCGTCGCAAATCTTCTGGGCGAGTAAACAGCTTCTGGCAAGTAGTACAAGTGAACATCTTGGTGGTTGACAGAGTGTCTGATGAAACGGCCAGGCCGGTTTCCTTTTATAGCACGCTAGCTGGCGATCTATTTTTAGCACACTCACTTCAAGTACCTCCAAGTCGAGACAGGAAGGCTGGTCAGGCAGGCAGGTGAGATAGCTCCGTTCGGCAAGCCGATGAATGTACCAAACACCTAAAAATTCCCATTTTTATACTTTTTTTCGTGACATTCGGGTGTTTTCGGCCATTTTCGTAGGTATCTTCGGTCTTCTCCGGATGTTTTCGGGCATCTCCGCCACTCTCCGGTCACCTCTTCGGGTAACTCCGGGTCTTTCCGGTACCTTCCGGCACTCTCCGGTGATCACATTCGGATACCTCCGGGTCTTTCCGGTCATCTCCGCCACTCTTCGGTACTCCCCGGATCTCTTTTTTGGACTAACCCATGAGAATAGTACGTATCACGGACTACACCCGACGTCTAGGCGCGCATGTGTGACATGGTCTATAAAACACGTCCCTCTGGATCCCACGCCTTCATTTCTACGGTTGCAGAGCCATGACGGAGATCCAGCCCTATGCGGCTCGCCTTCTACAGCATGCGACCGTGGTTAATTCACTCACGGGTTACCGAGCAGTGGTTCGGTCCATGTTTTCGGATGGCGACGACAACGAGGGACGACGCCAGATCCTGAACGAGTTCACAGAAGCGGTCCTCGACCGAGTGCATTCGATGGAGAGGTGTGCCATCACTCACTACTACTGGACTATGACAGCCATCCTTGATGTTCGGGCTATGGACCACGAGCGCTCACGCCGGAATCAGCGACGGCTGGTTGGCCTAGTCATGGTCTGTGCCCTATTGACC
>JAVTVY010030684.1:0-12790 GCA_036873755.1 Hanleya hanleyi
ATGTTTTGTAATTATTGTTGGTAAAATATTCTACAGTATGGATTATTATAACACATTGCCAGGTGTACGTACATGCAAGACATTTAAATCAGTTTACTTGAACATCACATTTGATACTTTTGCTTGACATATTTGATTACCAGCACAATATCATGTACATGCACATACCAAATTTTAACAAACGTATCGAAGAAATTTACCACACCCATACATGTCGATTAAAATGCGACTGGCTCAGGAAAGAAAAATCTGTGATCATATAAGCAATGCATAATTCAGCAAAAGCTTAGTTCTCAGCAGCAAGTTTTTCGTTCAGTTTACGTTTTCGTTTTTGTATAGGCTTCTTTTTCCCCCTTGAATACCCACTATATATAGGATAGACATTCAAGTTTTGAATAAGTTTACGTTTTGATCCACAGTGAGAACATACTGGTGTGTGGCCTGCAGAATAATACAGAATTCCTGCTGGTGAAAGGCAAGTTACACCACCTTTCACAAAGACTTTGTCCAACACTTGCTTCTGTGTGGTGTTAACATTCAAATCCTGATCTTTAAATTCAACCTTAGTGACCCCGCAGATATACAGCTTGTCTGAAATGACACGGATCAAACCCCTTCGATGAAGATCAGGGTGTCCCACAGGGCAATATTTTGTCTACTATTTTGTTTAGTATCAAGATCAACCGCTTGGCGGAAGTTTTTAATAAATCAATTGATGGTTCACTCTTTGTAGACGATTTCAATATTTCGTGCAGTGGAAAAAGTATACACAATATTGAGAACATTACAACTTTGTCTGAATACAATTCAGAAATGGTGTTTAAAAACTGGCTTAAAATTCTCCAGAGTTGAGACAAATTGGATACACTTTTCAGGGATTCATAGAAGTCATTTTGTTTAGGACCGTTAATGGTCAAATTGAGTTTTTCACCCAGCAAATTGAGTTTTTAGCGTGCTTTTAGGGGTGCAAATTGAGTTTAATAATATTTTTAGGACCAGTTGCATTATATACAACATACATGTATAATTTAATCATGATTGTGATTTTATAGAAATAAACAGTTTTGTTCACCTGATCAATGTGTCCGATTGGCTTATTTTGCATTTGCATGAAAATGCAGCTAGATAACATCCTCATTTCTCAGACTCCAGTAAGAAGATCATCCAGTAACCTACATATATAACCTGCCATTTTAAGCATCTGGTCCGTGACCGTCATTCATAATTCAGCCATGGCATCGTCCATAATTAAAGAATATCCACGTCCATAACCCAAAGACCTATTCCATATAACAGTATTAGGGCTGTTCCATTTAAAAAGGTATGGGAGGGGCGGAAGACAGCTTTGAATTATACCCCACCACCCATAGAAATTTTATTGGCCTTCCCAATGTTGTAACATGGATTGAAGGAAATTTTCTCTTTTGACCCATAGAATAATAAATTGATTGCCTTTCTCCTCTCCCATACCTTTTTAAATGGAACAGCCCTTAGCAATATTGGTAGTATTGCACTAAACTTAAAATGAAAACAAGAAATATATATATATTTTGATTCTCTTTTTTCAACAGTACATATGCATGCCCAGAAGGAATTTAGTCAATCAAAGTTTCTACTAAATTGTAACCGGATACAGAGGGAGGTTAGGCTGACCACGACCAGTCCAAAGTCATGAATGGAGTGTGACCACCGAGAGTCAAGTCATCAGCAGTTCATTGTTTGTTACCGGATGGAGTTACAAAAGTTTTCTGACCAGTGTCACCATTTATTGACAAGTTACATCCAGGCTGTCCAGGTCCTACCCATGAAGACTCGGAGACGGGGAGCAAATAAACATCTTCAAATGTCCCTTTTCAGGGCCAACAAATTACTCGGAAAGAGTGGCTTCTGACTATTGCACATTATTGTACTTGGTCTACGGTAATTCCCCTAATAATTCGATCACCAGAAGTGCAGCAAAAATGATATATTTGGCAATATGCTTCATGGCACCATCTACAAATTGTCACAGTTTCCCATTATATGGCTTTTCTTCAATTTGAATGAAAAACAGGAATGTTACTCTTTCTCTGTGTATGAATAACCGAGTTGAAAAGTGAACTTCCTGTGATTGAATTATTAGGGGAATTACCGTAGCCCAAAGCATGCTCCATTATTAGTATTACTGGAAATGCTCATAGCAACCGTATATATCCACTAGTACTTCACCTCTGTTGACCATGCAATGAATAATTTGAGGTCGCCCGAAAGACCCAACTGAAACAAGTCTCAGTCTGGCTTATTCTATTCAACCTAGGGAAAATTACGCCATTGTTAGCTTTGAAGACTAGAATGTAACCTGGTATGCGAGACTAATCGCAAACACTAATCCTGGGAAAACAGTCTCCGTGGCTTGAGTCTCCAAATTTCGAAGATTTCATGCCAGTCAAAGTCCATCGAGAACAGGCAAATGCGCATAAGTTTGTCTATGTTCTGTGCCGTCAGACGGTTTCGTAGTGGTGTAGAAATGAGGTTCATCTGACTCCATCCGCGCTCCACCTCTGTCACAGATGCTGGAATCAATGCAGCTTGTTTGAGGAGAAAATTGAAGTTTCTGTACAGTTGCTGTTCATCACTTCCATGCCATTGCATCATCTGGACAGTCTTTAAGTCAAATGTCTGGTTGTCCAGGGAGTCTAGAACTTTCTGTTCCTCCGAAATTTCACTGCTGACTTTCCTGATGTTTTTGTTTTTGTTTGGGAATTTAGCTGTACTCAGGTTCTCCATATTGTCCTTTTTTCTCTCTAAGAATTTGAGTGTTTGTCTACTTTGGTCTTTTTGCCTCTGAATGTCTTCATTGAATACGGTTTTCTTCTGAAATATAATTCTCTTTACCTCCGCGAACTCGGCCAAAGTTTCAGTTTTCTGGATCTTGGGGTATGACGCTACGTCCCTTCCCTCCTGAGTTGCCCATAAAATTCTATGGTGTGGTGAATCTCTTCATTCCCATAAGCTTCCAAGTCAATTTCGGTTTCTGGGAAGTTGGCGGGATCAAGACAACAGAGACCACTGATATGGTCCTCAACTTGCAAAGCATCCTCAAATTCAGACTTCAGATCAGAGAGAATATTTTTCCCTGTTGTTCGAAAGAAATCCTCACAATTGAATCTTGCATGTGGGACTTGTGATCTTGATGTCCTGGCTAGTTCCGACCGATTTTTTGCTATTTCGAGCCGTGCTCTGATCCCTGCAACATTGCAGCCTTTCTTCTCTTCGTTGGCACCATCAATACGTTTCAAAGTTCGCTTTTTCTCTTCCTGATCACAGCGGCAACTATTCAGGCAGGTATTTGTAATAATACCTTCAACAGCGGTCACAATTTTGTGTCGGATGCCTGGTACCTTTGAAAATGAAAGAGTTCTCTCTTGGAGGATGGTCTGGGCGATGGTGGTCAGCCGTGTCACATCTGCCAGCAGTCCCATTACGAATACCATATCAGGTAGACATGCCTCATCCCTGACCCCCTTGACTCCAGTATCAAATTTCTTATCCAGTATTTGGTCGAGTGCATCTATATGCAACTCAAAGAAGTCACAGTGTCTGACTGGCAGGACCAAAAGTGAGCCACCTGGTTGGAATGGCTTTGATCACTTTCAGAAAGGAATAGCCATGTGCATGGAAAGTGTTCTCCAACACATCTGTTCTCAAGGTAGAATCATCAAATATCTTCCAAAGGTTACGCATCAAGCTAACGAAGCGTTCGATGACCTTGTACTTATTCTCCAAATGTACGAATGGTAGAGCCAATAGATGATTCTTACATTTTATATAAACCATATGTGGGTTAGCCCGTTTCAGAAAGATCTGTAAGCCACCTCGTACCCCCGACATAACATTGGTCGTATCCATGCCAACGAAGAAACATTTTCGCAGCTCCACATTGTTGTTTGTACAGAATGTCTGAATTGTGTCAAACAGCCCACGGGCGGTTTTTTCCAACACCCGCAGGATACAAAGATAATTGACAACAATTTCTCCCGCAGCCGTTATTGAGCGAACATACAAGGCCATGTGCGCTCGTGTGGCTTCATCGGTCGCCTCGTCAAGAATGAGGGAGAACATGGAGACATTTTGAACATGGTTGATCGTTTTCTGCCAGATCCATTCACTCACAGCATCTAAAAACTCCTGCACGCTGAAATTGCTGATGTACGAGCCATTTCTTGCACTGTTTTCAACAAATTTCTGTAATGCGGTCTCCTCTAGATCAAAGGCAACAAAACGAACGAATTCCTCAAAATTATTGCAAAGGGCCCACTTCTGCCTGGCTAGAAACACAACAATTTTCAACAGCTTGATGATCGCCACTTCATGATTGCTCGAATCTTTGTTTGGGGGGCGAGTCCCACGTACACAGTCTTTCAAAATAACTGTTTTCATCACCATTTGCTTATGTATAGCCTCCTGGTGTTTTGCACTATGCTCGTGCTTGTCAAGTGTTCTACCTACATGATCTCCTAGTGTTCGTACAGGAACAGTGATCCACTTGAGCCCATGTCTACCTCGTGATGAAGCTGCGAACATTTCACAAACCTTGCAGCAATACCCATCTTTCCCAGCATTGAAATACAGCCAATCATACTGTTTTGCCCAATGGTCTAATCGAAATTCTCTAACATCACCTTTGACATTTTTCGAATCCCCAATCACCAGTTTTGTTGTCTTGGTGTTCTCCGAGCCAGGCCGATAATCTGTCTGATCTGTCCGATCCAAATTGAGTCCTGTGTTGTCCTTTATATCATGTTCAGATTGAATATCAACAGGTGTAGGCTGATCATCTGCTTGATCTGTCCTATCCAAAGTGAGTCCTGCGTTGTCCTGAATATGATGTTCAACAGGTGTAGGCTGATCATCTGCCCGGTCTGTCCTATCCAAACCGAGTCCTGCGTTGTCCTGCATGTGATGTTCAACAGGTGTAGGCTGATCATCTGCCTGATCTGTCCTATCCAAACCGAGTCCTGCGATGTCCTGCATATGATGTTCAACAGGTGTAGGCTGATCATCTGCCCGGTCTGTCCTATCCAAACTGAGTCCTGCATTGTCCTGCATGTGATGTTCAACCGGTGTAGGCTGATCATCTGCCTGATCTGTCCTATCCAAACTGAGTCCTGCGTTGTCCTGCATGTGATGTTCAACAGGTGTAGGCTGATCATCTGCCTGATCTGTCCTATCCAAATTGAGTCCTGTGTTGTCCTGTATATGATGTTCAGATCGAACATATACAGCAAAGTTCACCGAAAAATATGTTTTTCAAAGAGTGTATGTTGAATCTCTCGGCATGGTATGAAGTGTCCCTTCATTCGCTGATGAAATAGCCTGGACAAATGACGAGTAGGGCTGTGCAAGATTTGAGCTTGACAGGTCATCCATATAGTAGAACTCGTCATCATACCTGACGACTGCTGTGTGGTGTCCAGGTTTGTGCAAACTTGCTCCATACAACAGGAAGTGCTGTCCATCAATAGTGAGTGTTTCTGACAGGATAACAGGTACCTTGTAGTCATTGTATGAGCGGCTGCAATCTGCAGAAGTTCTAGTCAAACTGCAGAATGAGGACATCAGGATACGTAACCGTTGCCCCTCTCTTCGTATCAATGGCAACACAGCGTTTTTGAAGTTTCCCATCTTGTTGACTTGAACAGCAAATATTTGACCTTCTGCAGTGTGAACCAGCTTTTTCCTCCAACACAGCTTTGATTGCAGTAGCTAGATCTCCATTAGCCTGTTTTACAGCAACGCTGTCCAAAATCCAGATGGCTTCCTTTATGACATTTTTTTTGTCAGATTCTGTTTTTCCACACACTTCACAGACGGAACTATATTTTACTGTTGTGTTGCCTGTGCATGCAACAACGTGGTTGATGATATCATCTACCTTGGCAGATACCGTCCCTTTTGGTAAACCAGTCTCTGGCAGTCGTTTCAAAACAAGATCCCAAAACCGGTCTCTCAAGATGTCTGATGGTCCACTCCTATCAGTCGCACTCTGTCTCTCCTGTGATATTTCAACAATTAGTTTTAATATATCATCATCAGAACAGTCCATAAGCTGTCGTGCCCCTGGGTGGGAATAGAGTGCACAGAATATTTCCAGTGTGACATCAACTGCACAACTCCACTGGTGACATTTGGAGTTGTGTGTATTTCTGTAGAATTGTATGGCGTGGCTTTGACTGGTGATTCGGGGAGCTTGCCCGGAAGCAGATTTCTCACAATCTGGAATTTTATTTTCATTTTTGATTTTCCTCAAAAAACCAGTTATTGTAGGATTGGTTGTCTTCTTTTTAGTTGGTAAGGTTTTTTTGTCTGGTGTGTCACTGTTGCTTTTTCTCTTCCGACCCCAACACCTTTTCTGCTCTCAGCAATATACTGCCGGGTAAATTTGTAGAGTCCTCCCATCACTCTGATGATTGGCGAAAGCCTGAGGAAATGACAAGGCTAAATTTAATCGGCAATCAGCAAGGTTTGTGACACTAACTACAAATTTAATTCTGCACTAAGGGCGCGGTGGGCGATGGTGAGGGGTGGGGGCTCGATGGAATGAATGGAAAGGAACAAACTGCAATGCAATTCCTAGGTCATAAGTTCATCATGTGGGATTGTTGTGGGAGAGGGAAAGAGGTATGTGTGGTGATGGTGTGGGGATGGAAAGGGAATGAACGGAGACCGACAAACCAATTCCTATGTCGCATGTTCAAGATGTGTGTGTGGTAATAGTATGTTCGGGGGGGGAGGGGTTTTGGGAGGGGGAGGGGGGAAATGTACCCACAAGTGTGGGTGAGGATAGAACGTGGACTTCTTCTGACAGACGGTGGGAGCAGTACCCATATCTTGCTATGGAATGCTGTTGAGCGAAGGCCATGGACTGATCAACAGGGCAATTGACAATAATCGGAAGTTGTGGAAAATAACTTTGGAATCAAGTTTTCTAGACCTACTCAAATTTTTAACATTACGATACAGATAAACTGCCATAAATAAATCAATTAATGGCGAAAAACCGGTGTCAAACAATGTTATAGCATAGGAATCTGTACCCCAGTCGGGCGAGTCATCGACAGCTGATGGAACACCTAAACTATTGTTCTCTGTAACTAAATGAATTTATGGATAACGAATCAAGATGTTGATTAGCTGGTTACTAACAGCCGTTTCCAACCAATTGCTCTCTGCTCTTGTTTAACGAGAGTTGTTTGGAAGAATTTTAGTTAGATCAGGCTACAATAGCTCAATGAGCAACTTGCCCTAACCTGTTAAAAAAATTACAACTTTATTCAAAGATCTGAAAAAAAATCAAGAAAAATTCTACACTATCGAGGCAGAACAATTTGTTCAATAAACGAATCAACTCATAAAAATAAAAATGAAATATTTAGATCGTCAAATGACAATGTGCTGGATCGTTGTCTACACGAGTTGTTGTTGTTGTTGTTGCGTGTGTTCTTTCATTTTCAAACAAATTCTCAATCCAGAACATTCACTTCCAGTTGTTAAGTTTTGAGTTGTCAGTAATAAAGTTCAAGCTGCCAGTTTTAAGTATTAAGTCCCTGGTATACATCACCTGTCATTCAAAACGTAGAATTTCTTGATGAGGACTTCTTGCGTCCAGAGCACCGGCTGTTACCGTATCCCGGCAACTGGAAAGAACTCTCTCGAAAAGTCCCGCGAGAAAATCTTTCGGGAACCCTTCGTAACATTGCAACTGAGCAATTTTGAAGGGCACCCGATCTAGATATTACAGTCATGTGAATTTCCATAAAATGGCGGATTGTTTAGCTCCGTGTCTGCGGTTTTCTTCGTCAACACGTGTAAATAAATATTGAACAGTAAGTTACGCAATTCATATTCAGTTTTAATTAGCTCAAATTGAGTTTTTTGTCTCGGTTGAAATTCAGTTTCTCTAAATTATTGGTCACAATTTTTTCCACCCACAAATTGAGTTTCTCAATTTTTTTTAGGACCGATAACCGGCCCTAAAAGGCGACTTCTATGAATCCCTGCTTTTGCAGGGTTCTCCATTCCTATGGAAACACCTGTACAATGATATCCAAACATGTGTATGTGGTCGTTAACCGCCGAGCACAGCGAGGCATTTGTCAATAGGCCGGGGCCCAGCCGCCAGAAACCCTAAATGCTCTGTGGTGCACTCCGAGCCATTTTGGGGCATTTTTGGATGAAAATTCTAAGTTCCTAGCACAGGGTATTTTTATATGGCATTCAGCAATTAAGCTACCCCATCCCAGCCACCCCATTCAGCCCATGAAGCCAGATACACATCAAGCTTACATAACAATATCAAACAGGTGGATTAAAAACACTATTTGTAACTCATAAAATGGTGTTTATGAACAAATATTTACATACATTTTTTTTCACACGGAATTCTGTTCATCATCAGTTGAGCACTGCTTATATAGTGAGCTATATAGGAGCTAAGTGAAGGCGTTTGGTGTGAATTCTTTTCGGCCATAGAAGAGTGCTAATATTTATTCAAAACGAACTGTACGGTTACGATTTTATCACCACTTTATATTAAAATCTTGACATCACAGCGAAGCCGTTCAACCCATCATGGCTGAATAAAACTGGATTCAGGAGACATTTCACATTTGAAGTCGTCACCAACCGTCCTCAGAAGAACTGTTAGAATCTCCATAGATCTTGGTCAGTCTATTGCTGGAGTCCAAATGACTCCAGTACAGAAAATATTTCCAGCTCTGCGCCGTCACACTGCAGTACTGCATCTGTACTGGGATGCTGAAAGATGTTCCACGACGAATGGAAGGTAGCTTTCGCCTATTTGTGTCATGTTCAACGACCTGACGACAATCGTCTGCGGGCGGCCCATTGATGCAAATGTGTAGCAATGCTTCCAGCATGTTATTATTCTGACACGTTGATTCAGTTCCAAAGATATCGCCGTTTGGTGTTGCTGTGAATTATAGTGTAAATCTAATTGAATCCGTTTGTACCGTATGGAAGGTTCAATTTTCCATTTTTTCTGATGATTATGTAGGTTTATGGTGTCGTGCTTTGGCACAGTGAGCAGAACATGCCATGTCCTTCTTCGTACACCAACCACCATGTCTGGGTCTTCTCGCAAAAAATCAGTGATTTGTCGAAGAGCCAGTGACAGTCTTGCTTGCTCATTGGTGGATACAGAAGAACAGTATAACTTTTTCACGACTGCGAGTCCTGTGCTGATCTTCTTTTTCAGCAAGAGGGGGTTCAAACGTGTCTGGGGAAACAAAATGAATAAGCTGTTTGTAAACAAACTCAATCGATCTATTCCCAGTGACAGGAAACAGCATGATGTATTTTGTATTTTTAATCGTACTCTTTTAGATATGCTTGGAACTCTTCAACGGGAAATGAAGCGGAACTGAAAAGCATATGTGTCCCCCTGGTACATGCATATAATTGTACGCGGCACGAAAGCACAGGGCAGTCTCCATTTTTCCTGATATTTGGCAGGGCACCACGACTTCATATTGATACAGGTTTTGGTTTGAATGCTGGATGTGCTCCAGCGCCGCTCATCAAGTATGTAGCGGATCTCCGGTGTAGATTGAAAATATCCTATGAGATGGCTGCGAAAGCTCCAGCAAAGCACAGAAGTCACAGAAAGCAGAGTATGATAAGAAGTCTCGAGGTGTTATATTACAAGTTGGAGACCGGGTCTGTCACGAGACTGACTGACAAACACAGTTCGTGTAAACTCAGGAATTTAATGATTACCGACTGGCGTGTACATCAACAAACTGATCAGAGCACATGGACTGCCGCAGACGATCCACGTCACGTCCGGGCTACTAAACACGGCTCTCTGTAAGCAGAGCTAGCGAAGTGTTTAAAGGTGAACGCAAACACCCGTTACATCTCCCTCTTTTACGATAAGCAATTATTCTCAAAGTTTAACTTTATCAACTTTAACTGAAAGCAACATCAATTATATAAAAGCTTTCAAATTGAACTGAGGAGATCGTGCTTGCAACAATCGAATAAATCGTGCTTCGAATAAAGTCAAACTTAATGTCTCTGTTTCAGAATGTCTCTCAAATAGTCTCTGGATGTCGCTCACATGACATACATGATTTCCAGTATCTTTAAGAGATAACTATTAATCGATAAAGTCAATCGAAATCTTAATATTAAACTCAATCACTTATTCAATTGTCTATTGAACAACATAAGATCAATCTTTGACTGTTCGTGATATATAGTTCTGCGAAATTAAATGTAAATATTTCCTAGTAAGTTGTTTGGAATTTAACTGATTGTTTAACACACACAGTCTTCAAATTTCAATGGTCGACGAATGGATCTTCCATGTGAAGATGTCACTGGAGTTGTCGGTTGATCGGGTGGCTTCTCAGTAGACTCAGATGGAATAGTCGACTCGGTCAGTGGAACATCGATGATTGGTTGAGTTGAATCACACTGAGTAGGCTGACTATGTGTAGACGGTCCCTTCTGTTGAGTTGGCTTACGCGGTGTGGTGAGTTGAAGATGACGACGGTTTCGTCTATATGTTCCCTGTGGTGTCTCAACGATATACGATCTACGGAATGGTTCTGCTCTTTTTACCGTAGCAGCAGTTGACCATTTCTTTTCACCATCCAACTTAATTCTCACATTATCTCCTGGTTCAAGTTCCGGTAATGAACGCGCACAGTTTCGTCGATCAAACGTGGAACGATATTTCTATTTTGCCTTTTCGTCGGCTTTCCGAACTTCATAACGATTCGGCCACTTTGGTCGAAGATTCTTTCCAAGTACAGGTAAGTTTGTCCGCATTGGTCTGCCCATCATGAGCTGAGCTGGGCTCACTCCAGTAGCTGCGATTGGAGTGGAACGGTAAGCCATAAGTCCTAGGAATGGATCATCCTGGGTTACAATCCTCTTGGCTATTTTGACGCCACTTTCCGCTTCTCCGTTGGCTTGTGGAAAGTGTGGACTGGTGAAGGTAGACACAAAGTTATACTGCACAGCAAAGTTCTGGAATTCGGCAGAGGTAAACTGTGTACCATTGTCAGATACGATTTCCTCAGGAACGCCCCATCGTGCAAACATGTTTTTCAACTTTCCGATTACCATGTTACTAGAAATGTTTGTCAGATGCGCGATTTCCAAGTAACGTGAATGATAGTCAAGAACTGATAAGTAGTGCTGCTGTTTGATTTCGAACAGATCTGCAGATATTTTCTGCCAAGGCCTTAGAGGCATCACAGTTGTTTTCAATGGCTCTTTCCGCTGGGATGATCTGTAGATTTGACAAAAGTCACACGATGCAACTTTGTCCTTTATCTGCTTCGAAATGCCAGGCCACCACACAGTCATTTTGGCACATTCGAGACATTTGGTCACCCCCTGATGACCCTCATGGATGTTGTCTAGAATATCAGCTTGTAATGTACCTGGTACCACAATTCGATCACGATACAAAAGCATGTCGTTCACCACCGACAGTTCACTGCGAACACTAAAGTAATCCGCTAGCGATCCAGGAACGCTTTGGCGACGATCTGGCCAACCATGTTTCGTGAATTTCATGGCAGCCTAGAGATTTGGGTCTTTCAGAGACTCCTGCTTAATCTTCTGGATTTTAGCATCTGAAACTGGTCTAGTAGATTCAAGGAGATCAACGAAAAGTTCAACATCTTCAGCTGTTGTCACAACTTCGTTGGTCTTCAAAGGACTACGCGACAATGTGTCCGGAACTACTAGATGTTTCCCTGGGACACGTTCAGCTTTCACATTGAATCTTCTTAGACGCATAAGAAGACGTTGACATCGTACTGGCGTTCTGTCAAGATCCTGGGTGTTGATTAGTGGAACCAAAGGTTTGTGGTCTGTAAGGAGTGTGAATGAGTCCAAACCAATCAGATATCGGGAGAAACGTTCACATGACCACACTCCGGCGAGGCACTCCTTCTCAATTTGGGCATATTTGACCTCTCCAGGGGTCAATGTGCGGGAGCCAAATGCTACTGGTTTCAACTGCCCATCATGATCCTGGAAAAGAGCTGCACCGATACCATAACTGCTGGCATCTGCACTCACAGTTGTTTGCTTAGCTGGGTCGAAGTAAGCTAAGGCTGGAGTCGAGGTCAACATGTCTTTCACCACGGAGAACGATTCCTCTTGCTGTGGTCCCCATACCCGCGCACTGGTAGATTTCAGTAGGTCGGTCATTGGCTTCATGACTGTGGATAAATCTGGTAAAAACCTACCCAAATAATTGATCATGCCCATTGTACGTCTCAACTCAGTTATGTTTGTTGGAGCAGCGAGATCACGAATAGCTTGAACCTTCTCTGGATTCACCCGTACTCCATCACCACTGATGATGTGTCCATAATACGGAATCTGAGGTTTGCGGAAATGACATTTTTCCCTATTCAGCTGTATACCGGCCTGCTCTATTTTGTCGAGAACTTGATTCAGTCGACAATCGTGTTCCTGGACAGTTTTACCCCATACAAGAAAATCATCCATACACGCTGCAGCGCCATCTTGGTCTCCAAGCACGTCGGCCATTTTCTTTTGAAATATTTCTGGGGCGGACGTGATTCCAAACGGAACCCGAAGAAAACAAAAACGGCCCACCGGTGTCAGGAAACAGGTAAGTTTTGAGCTTTCCTTATCGAGAGGCAGTTGGTAGAATCCATTTGCTGCATCTAGTGTTGAAAACACTGTCGCACCAGCAAGTTTCGGAGCGATATCTTCTAACGTTGGTAAAACGTATCGT
>JAVTVY010030685.1:0-12798 GCA_036873755.1 Hanleya hanleyi
CAAAAATTTCACCGGTTCGCTTCGGGACCCCTCCCATTGTGTTTTTCTCGGCGAGACGAGAAAAACGAGACCCCACAACCCATAGTAACACCCACAAAAAAATTGACCACCCCTCCCCCATATAGCCAGTATGAGCCTATATACAGACCTCGGTGACTTTTCCCAAAAATTTCACCGATTCGCTCCGGGATCCCTCCCATTGTGTTTTTCTCGACGAGACGAGAAAAATGAGACCCCACAACCCATAGTAAAGCAAACGAAAAAATTGACCATCCCCATACCCCATACAAAAAATGCACTGTACCCCCATCTAGCCGAGCCAATTGAGCAAAGAAAGGGCCGCGTCGGATGTACACATCGTGACACAAGTGGATGAGGTCGCCGTCCAGTTCACCAGACAACACCCGTTTGAATTTGGTCCAGCCCTCCCGGGACAGACGAATGTGGGCCGGGCACGGTTGTGTAGGGTCCGCATCACAGATCTCTCCCACCTCCTCCATGATATCGACCTTATCCGCATAAACGTGCAGAAAAACCTCGGGGGTCAACCGGAGATACGCCAGTATTATATGCTCCGTCATGGTCAGTACGCGAATTGTCTCTCGTATTTATAGGGAGAACCCCGTGAGATCAAAGAATCGGGTGGTCAAAGTCTAGCCGGGTAATCAATGGCATCGTCGTCTGGTTCATTGCTAGACATTTGCTCATTGGGTTCTGCCGTCGCTTCCCTCAGGGCACGAGCCCACTCCAACTCGTCTGATGACCGCTCGTCCGGTGTAAACAGCTGGTCCACGATAGGCACCACTTTCTCGAAGGCTGTCCACAGATCGGGGTCTAGGGTGAAGCCTCGCGTGTGGTCTTGGTAGCGGCCCAGGCGTGGGAAGAAGGGTCCACGGTGTACGTAGATGGCATTGTCTATGTGGATGAGGTGTCCGTCGAGCTCGCCGCTCAACACCCGTTTAAATTTGGTCCAGCCGTCACGGTGTAGCGTAAGCGTATTCGATACGGTCTCAGCGCGCGACCAGCAAACATCTCCACGGTCTTCCACGAGGGTGACTTTATCTTCATAGACGTGTAACCCCACCCGGGGTGTAAGGGGAAGGATGGCTCGTATAACTGGTGACATGGTTGACCCAATGACGATCGGTGAATGACGCACACTGTGCCTGACCCTCGTATTTATAGTCAGGTCCCACTGTCAATGCCACAGCGCCATGGTCAATAGGGCCCAGACCATGACTAGGCCAACCAGCCGTCGCTGATTCCGGCGTGAGCGCTCGTGGTCCATAGCCCGAGCATCAAGGATGGCTGTCATAGTCCAGTAGTGGTGAGTGATGGCACACCTCTCCATCGAGTGCACTCTGTCGAGGACCGCTTCTGTGAACTCGTTCAGGATCTGGTGTCGCCCCTCGTTGTCGTCGCCATCTGCAAACATGGACCGAACCACTGCTCGATAACCCGTGAGTGAATTAACCACGGTGGCATGCTGTAAAATGCGAGTGGCATAGGGCTGGATTTCCGTCATGGCTCTGCAACCGTAGAAATGAAGGTGTGGGGTCCAGAGGGACGTGTTTTATAGACCATGTCACACATGCGCGCCTATACGTAGCTCTACGGGTGTAGTCCGTGATACGTACTATTCTGATGGGTTAGTGCAAAAAGAGAACAACAACAACAAAGATTACAGCGCCGGAGGCGCTCCTGGATCTCCTGGAATATCTTCTCCACGTTTCATGGTATAGCTCCGGTGAGGCAGGCTCAGGCTGGTGAGGCTCAGGCAAGTAGCTCCTCTCGTCAGATAGGCTCAGGCTGGTCAGCCAGGCTGGTCAGGTAGCTCCGATCGGCAGGGCAATGAATGCAGCAATGCCCTAAACATTCCCACTTTTATACACCTACATAGAAGTACCCGGATGTAGGCGCGGGCGTAGGCGAAAGCATTCTAGTACCCGGATGTAGGCGCAGACGTGAGCGAAATTCTAGTACCCGTCCATTGGTTCTTTTATCGATCGCTCATGAGCTCTTTTTCTCGACCGCTGATTGGTGCAAATGGACCTGCCCATCCTTCCCAGGTTAATTTACAATCCCCTTTTTGTGTTCAAGCTCTGTATATCGATGCCGCAACCATTGTTGCCGAACCTTGCCGAAAGGGAGACCTTTTGACCCGACATTCATCCGCGCACTTCCGGTGATGCCACGCACTTCCGGATAACCCGCGCGCGCGCGCGCTGCGGTCGGAGCGGGGCGGGCCGGGCCGGGCCGGGCCGGGGAAAACCCGGACCCTACGTCTAAGGGGAAAATTGGAACTCTTCTGTGTTCGAAGGTAGTTTTAGTGAAGTCCGGAAGTGACGTCTGTGCGCAGAACCCACACCACCCAACCACAACCATGGACCCATAATGGTGGGTTAAAACACACCTCCACGCACCCCCCAACATGCCTGCTTTCTATACTACGACCAGACTGCGCATGCGCAGACTCTTGAACACGGACGAACCATGAGCCCAGTCGGATGCTGCTTCACAAGAGCTTCAAAATAAGACCTCATATGACTCCATCGGACCCATAGTGACCCATGTCGGCGCCAAAATGTCTATTTCCATACACTTTCTCTACTGCGCATGCGCAGAATGACGTCAGTTCCACCAGACTGCGCATGCGCAGAATATTGAAAACGGACGAACTATTAGTCCAGTCGGATGCTCCTCCACGAGAGCTTCAAAATAAGACCTCATACGACACCATAGGGTCATTAGGGGCTCACCTAGACCCCAAAACGTCCACCCTGTATGGGCCTATACCCCATAGCCATGCAGTATAGGCCTATGGGCTTACCCAGGCCTCGGTGAACTTTTTCCAAAAATTTCACCGTTTCGCTTCGAAACCCTTCCCACCGTGTTCTAAATGACGAGGCGTGAATCCAAACAACCCATATCACAATGAACGTATGTGAATTTCCCAGGTTGAACCTATACTCCCATATAGCCAGTATGGAGCTATATGGGCCTATCCACACCTACCCGGTACTTTTCCAAAAACTTCACCGTTTCGCTTCGAAACCCTTCCCATCGTGTTCTAAATGACGAGACGTGAAAAACAAATCCAAACAACCCATATCACAATGAACGTGTGTGAATTTCCCAGGTTGAACCTATGGGCTATATGGTACTTTTCCAAAAATTTCACCGTTGCGCTCCGAGACCCTTCCCATCGTGTTTTAAATGACGAGACGTGAAAAACAAATCCAAACAACCCATATCACAATGAACGTGTGTGAATTTCCCAGGTTGAACCTATACCCCCATATAGCCAGTATGGAGCTATATGAGCCTATATACAGACCTCGGTGACTTTTCCCAAAAATTTCACCGATTCGCTCCGGGACCCCTCCCATTGTGTTTTTCTCGGCGAGACGAGAAAACGAGACCCCACAACCCATAGTAACACCCACAAAAAAAATTGACCACCCCTCCCCCCATATAGCCAGTATGAGCCTATATACAGACCTCGGTGACTTTTCCCAAAAATTTCACCGATTCGCTCCGGGACCCCTCCCATTGTGTTTTTCTCGGCGAGACGAGAAAAACGAGACCCCACAACCCATAGTAACACCCACAAAAAAAAAATTGACCACCCCTCCCCCCATATAGCCAGTATGAGCCTATATACAGACCTCGGTGACTTTTCCCAAAAATTTCACCGATTCGCTCCGGGATCCCTCCCATTGTGTTTTTCTCGACGAGACGAGAAAAATGAGACCCCACAACCCATAGTAAAGCAAACGAAAAAATTGACCATCCCCATACCCCATACAGGCATTTTCTCTTATATTGTATAATACAGACCCCTATTGTAGGGGTAAAGTTCGTGTTCCGCTTTTTATATTTTCGGAAAAAATCTACTTTTACATGCACCCACCCCATTGACTTGATAGGCAGGCCCCGATAAGCCCGGGG
The DNA here is from genome assembly GCA_036873755.1 of Hanleya hanleyi. Lineage (NCBI taxonomy): Eukaryota > Metazoa > Mollusca > Polyplacophora > Lepidopleurida > Hanleyidae > Hanleya > Hanleya hanleyi. Next base: position 3,952 of record JAVTVY010030685.1, read on the forward strand.
ACCGATATTAGCCCTTTCGGCCAGAGTTGATAGGGGTTTTCCCCTATTTTAGGGGTAAAGTCCGTGTTTCACTTTTATATTTTCGGGAAAAAATCCTAATTTTACATGCACCCACCCATGACTGAATGGCCCTCGAGGAGCGCTTCACTTTGACACCTCACTCGACCCATTCGGTCCACTAGGGACCCACCCCGGTCACAAAACGTCTATTCCCATACTCTTTTTTAGGCATTCCCCGTATACATTAACATTGGAAGTCACTTGGTTGACATGGGACTACTTTCTGTCCGCGGAAGTGACGGCATCACCACCAGACCGCGGAGGAATACAAAGGTTAAAGGTTGCCGGAACTACTTTTGACCTCCACGTGACCTTGAGCTGGTGGCGCCACAGAGGTGAAAGGCGATGTGGCGTCCCCTATACTTTAACCTGGAAAAAGGGGAACCAAGAGTTACCTCCCTGGAAAAGTTGACTCGAAATCAATGCTACCTACTACTTGTATACTCACCAACAGGACCTTGAAAAGTAGACTCATGGATTGGGTCAAACGCCACGGGTTCCTACCTGGTGAACCTCCCTGGTTAGACAGACCCATTATATCGGACAACTACACCCTATCGCTCTACACCCACCTGCAAAGCTCATTCAGAATCAGCATGGTCCCCATTTTACCCAAACATGACCCCTGTGCATCCTCAAAATGCTCGCTTTCTCTAATACTGATCGACTGCGCATGCGCACAATGATGACACTTTTGGCCCAAACCACCCCAATCGTAGTCTACATACCGCTCAAAAACGCCCCTGTACACCTTAAAACTGTTCGCTTTCGCTACAACTTCTCGACTGCGCAGAAAGTATCACTCTCCCGTTGAGCTAACCTTTTAGCCCCATATCGCGAAATGAGCGATTGTATTCTATAGCTAGGTCGATGTAACAAGGAATGACTACAGCTTGTGTTTTTAGATATAGTTTTATATTTATTACCTGTCTGCATTCTGGTTCTAATAATACATTCAATACCGACGAGAGGAAATCTTCGAAGGAACTCGATTTACTATCGGATGGTTCTGGCATGAATTTCCTCAATCTTAATAAATTAATATCCTATTAATGCTCCCCAATCGTATATATCGCTATTCAACAGCTAAGCGACATATCCAATGGGGTAGCAAGTAGGATTTAATTTCAATTAGATTGGAATTTCTCATAAATCTCCAAATGTGACGGGCAGGAAGCGCTGAACCACTAACGCGGATCCAGGGTCCGTATGTTTTGAAAATTATTGCAATAATGTGTAATTTTGATTAAATTGATTCGTTAATCATTTGTGATGGGGGGAATTTTCCTCGAAGAATGAAAGTATACATTTAGACTATTGTGGATTCAGACTTTGAAAGTGTTATTTTTCGGTGACGTCATCGAGTAGAAATGGAAGTCCATGTCAATCGAGGAAGGTGGGTGAGTGAGTGAATATGAGTTAACGTCGCTTTCAACACTATTTCAGTCATATGACGACGCTGGTCGTATTTCTTCACACCCGGGAACCCTACGGGTAGGGTCCTATTCCTTTGCATCCAGGAACCCCACAGGTCCTTTACACATCCGGGAACCATTCGGGTGGCAGTTAGTCCCCTCTTACGACAAGCTCTCTGAGGAGCTCAGGTCTATTCTTACCATGAACTGGGGTGTGCACAACGACATCCCAGGTCAACCCCGGAATCGGATGCCCCACGGGACGTCAATCGAGGGACTACATGCAGGCCTATATTCCTCTTAAAATTCCCGAGAAGATGCAAATGCTATTAAAAATATATGATGAAGAAGACATTTCGATTATAGACTCGGAAATTCATTATAGACAACTACTGAATGTTGGACCTGATGTTTAGCATATCGAATCTTAGAGTTCGCCGATTTCCGCTGCGAAAGTCCCGACCGATTGCCCAAGAATGATAAAAAGAAAAGAAGACAAATGCGATCAATTAGATTAAGGTTGCTTTCAACTGATCACCGACAACATTAAATGTCATCTGTCATTTTCTCCATGAATTATTCAAATGACACTCTCAGAAAGTGTTAAAATGTAACGGTGTTGTATTCAACATTATGAATGTCCACAGAGTGACAACAGTATATAAAGTGTTATATTTGTAACACTCTCAGAAAGTGTTGAAAAAAGTGTTATATCCAACATTATATTGCTGTATCAAGAGAAATATAACACTTTACAAGTGTTAAATTCAGCATTGTAAAGTGTTGTATTGCTCCTGATACATGTATATTATGTTGGATATAAACTTTTTTCAACACTTTCTGAATGTTACAAATATAATACTTTAGATAATGTTTCTGGGGTTTTTTTGGGGGGGGGGGGGGCCAAATGGAATTTTTCTCAATTTTTTATTTTATTTTGAGAATTCAAAAACGAGAAACGAAACGAGATTGAAAATTGACAGAAAAATTCATTTTTTGATGTTGAGATTACAAAAAGAAAACAACAAAAAAACGAAAAATTAAAAGTGGCGGTCGAATCTCAATTTTTGATTCTGAGAAACCAATAACGAAAAACGAAAATTGAACTGTGCAATGTTACACCGACCGCGTTTGGAAAAGATTCATACGCACTCGATCGTTAATTCGGCCACACCTCATCCCTCGAGTTTCTGGTCGATCTTTCATGTAAAATTATTGTTTAAGCCGCTGCTACTGAAAATCCTCTCGTCTAGACTCATTTGTTGTACCCAGGCATACTATTGTTCTCCTCTCTTGCGTGACTCGTATATGGAAGGTGAAAAGAGTTTATACGTTAAATACAAATGAAGAACAGTACTCACTTGTGATAGAGCTAGGATACAATATGGATACTACACCCCAGGATAGATAGACACTCAAATGAGAAATGTCCACAAACTGACCCGTGTGATTGAGTCGAGATATGCATGTATGGCGTGTGTGCACGTGAAACACACGCATCGGTTTATGACCTTTAATACAGGTAAGTATTCCGGACAGGGCGATAAAATACAGAGGTTAAATTTTTCTGATAGGAGTTAGTTCAGAGAGAAAACCAATGATTGCAAACTCAAATTCCGATTGGATTAAATTCATCCCTCTTTGACTGAGACGGGATGCAGAGAAGGGGCGGACATCAACACTACAACTAAACATTTCATCATATTGTCCAAGAACTGATAATATTGGCCAGCCGCCTTAATGTGCGCAATATCTTCATAGGAAATATTTGGTACGGTAAGCATATTTAACACCACCGTGAAATCAGGTTTGCATGTGTGAGATTTGCACCAGATTTTGTAGGGTTACTATGATAAAATGTTTAATTATCATGTATGTAACACGTTGTTCTCATGCTTTCGCGATGTCATTCTTTTTCCCACGTGATCGCTAATATATTCCCTCAAAGTGGGAACACATGACCGCCACATCGTTTGTTTTCCCTCGTGATCGTCATTATTTTCATATCATATATTCTGAAGAAAAATGACTTGCAATTTTTCCCTTGTAAGCGTGTCTGAACCGTGCCAGATGCAGCCTCAGTAGAATAGAAAGGTGGAATCTTCAAGTATTCGCGAGGGGGAAATGTGAGCATAAATGGGAAATGTTACTTTATTATGATCGTGTGAAGGGGAGGGGTGTTGATCTGAGAAGTAGGGGTGTATCTTTCTCCTCGGAGTTCACCTTAGGGTGGCTGTGGCGTGTATATAAAGGTCGTGTGATGGTGACGCCATCAGTAGTAGAGAAAGCGCAGATCAGGTTGGATTGTGTGTAAGAGTGGGTTGTGACATTTGGTATGAGGAGTGAGGGAATAAGGTTTAACGTCGCTTTCAACATTTTTTCAGCTATATCATGCCGGGGAAGGGAAGGGATGGGGAGGGACGGGGTACCTACTTTTAACATAACAGATCCAATGCTGCCATATAGTGCTGTCCCACTGAAATATTATGTCGTAGGCAGACATGACGACCCACTCACATTATACCGACACCGAGCGAACCAGTCCTTGTTCTATCCACTTAATGCTGAGTGTAAGCGAGGAAGCAACAAGTTCCATTTTCAAGTCTTTGGTATGATCCGTCCTGGGATTGAGCCCAGTACCTACCGCTTACGAGGCCGACACTCTAACCATTAGGCCACAGCATTTGGTGTAATGTGGGTATATGTTTTTAATACTGGATCCAAATGCGGGGGTTCTATGGACCGCTCTCTTTGTGTAGAGTACTAAACTAACCTGCCCGCCGTATGTCCTGTGAACTTACCTGCGTGCGCAGTCGGAGAGCAGTATAGAAAGGGCAGCTCGTAGTGGGAGTCTTTGTTGATATGTGGTCCATGCCCATGCGTGGTCCAAATATGGCCTAATACACTTTCAGGATCGTCGTGTAATTTTGTTCGGTGACGTCACTGCCAAATGCGCAGTCGCTAGGAAAGCATGTTGTGGGTGTTATTGACGATAGGTGGGCCATACTTGGTCCAAAAGTGGCGCATGGTGCCATTATTGTGTAGCTATCGTGTAGAATGAGACTGCATGGGATGGTGACGTTGAACTTTGACGTTATTGAGCGCATGTAATCTCAGGCAGTTGCATAGATTCGTCGTGCGATGCCACCGGCCCGAGAGGGAATTGATGTCGCTTGACCTTTAGCCGAGTGCCTCTTGTGTAATACATACATGTCATGTGACTGTGACATGCTCACACCCACGCATCTCCAGTATAGATTTCCAAAGTATTATATCATTACGCACTAATGATATAGCATAAGAAAGAGAATTTTAGGCATTATTCGGTGCGTGCTGATCTGGACTGTGCAGTAATATAATAATATACTTTTCATGTATCAGAAGTGGCGTCATGGCGCTCATGCACTCTCGGAGAGTAGTATAGAAAGGGCATTTGACATAGATTCAGTGTGTGCTGTGAATACGACGTACTTGGTATCATATGGAAGCTCTTGGTATAACGGACATACAGGTCATGTGACTGACATGATCACCCCCAGACATCTCCAATATAGATCTTCCATAGGATTCCGTTGTTACGCGCATGTGTAATAGTCACCCGGAATGATGAACACGGATAACCTTTTTTAAGTCCGATATAGCCGTTTATTCGTCTGAGTAAAAACCCTAAAAATATACAAATTCACATGTTCAGACAAAACCAAATGTATGCACTGTCACAAATACAATATAATACATGCTCCAATCTTTCATGTATTATGTACATGCTTGTAAATTGACATAGAATATAGCGCAACCGTTCCATAACATCACAAATATAGACTTGCGCCCCAAAACGTATTTACTGCATATTAATTGGTTAAAAGCACTGTACACAAATTTAAACATGTGAACATACGAACGCACGGACAAGCCTGCGATAAACGACACTTACCCTATCAGTCTGACAGGGGTTAACTCGATCCACAAGAAGCCGTACAAGGCAACATACACACTGAAGGGCCTGTATAAAACAAGTACAATTCAATCAAATTATACACACGATATAGTGGAATGCAACACATAGAATAGGAAACAATTACAAATGCTTAATTTATATGGCATATATATACATCGGATTAATGCATTTACTATGTCTGCCGTAAATCGGACCCAGAAGTGAATGAATAACCCACCATTTCCACAATCCAAAGAAACAATTCTACGATCTCTAAACCCCAGAATCCAGAAATACGAAAGCTAGCTAATGAATATATCTGATTCATTTACTTTACGAGATAGCACAGATTACAATTTACGTTCGATACATAGATACATTAACAAATGACTAAATGAACAAATGGACTTACCTGTCGGACGCACGCCAGAGATACCAAATACCAGGTACGTATGTCTATAATCAGCTCGTTTCGGCAAACAGTAAGTATAATATAGATACAGTGTACACAACAGCGTGCCCTTCCGACGAGAGAAATGATATACTCTGCCCAATAGGCCAAAACAGGGTAAAATATATACGGATAAGTTGGCGCCGACAGTCTGTCCTGAGACGGCACTCAGGTCTCATAAACAAAGGAAATATAAAAACAATGCCACGGAATACTCACATCAGCGCCGTGAACTCCTGAAAGTCTAATCACATGAAATTAACAAGGTAAGTTAAAATACTAAAACGGCGCGAAATCAATGTGAGGGTCCAAACCAATGCGCTTGCATGTCGTACCGAGGGTCTGAACCAATGCGCCCACATGCAACACAATCTCAAACAATACAACAAACAATATATAAAATGTAACACGGCCACACATGCGGTGTAGTAGAGGAAGGTCATATGAGGAAGGCCATTTCAGGTTTTATTTGGTGGGGGAATGTCTGGACTGTGCAGTAATATAGTAATATACATTCCATGTACCGGGAGTCGGGTCATCGTGCGTATGCGCACACGGAGAGTAGTACAGAAAGGGCATTTGAGGTATGATTCGGTTGGTGTCATATTGAAGCTTTAGGTGTAACGTCAAGAGAGACAACTTTTGTCCACAGCTTTATCATTTACATAGACAAGCTGAGATCTGAACACATATATAATGGAACTGGTTTAGATCTGTTTGAAGTGGTTCAGACCAATTTTTAACCGATTGTAGTAAAAATAGATCAACAGCTAGCGTTATAAATGCAAGCGTCCTATTGGTCGCCGGGGAACAACTATTCTTATTGACTCAAAGGGACTATTCAGGGTAGTTATGGGAGAGAGTCGCCTTCGTTACGCGGTAACGCACTCAGCACCCATCTTGATGCAGTGACACCATGTGGGTAAGATCCACACGCACCGATACCTGTACCTAGCCCTTTTTGTCTTAACACCTTAACACAATCAGATCACAAAGTGATCAACAACAACAACGACACAGATTTCGTTCTAGGCTTCCGATTCGCCATTCAGTATTCAGTCGTCGTCCACAAATGAATTCCCTCGTCAGTAATGTAAAGACCCCTTTTCATACGACAGTTAACATCAATTTCTGACATGCATGAAATAAAAATTTTAAAAAGATGGATTCTTGTAAGCGGTCAACGTTTTTCAACGACATCATAGAGCAGTATTCTTAATCCAAATAAATTTCTATGTCGCTTTCTAGAGAACGTTGTATCTCAGCCACGCTTTGATGGTGTCTGTTCAATTGAATAACATGAAGATGGAAAACACACGATGTTCATACGACCTGAGCCCACGGATAAGTGGAATTATACACGATTTACGAAAGGTAGCGCCAGAGATCTTGTACACTACGCCCATTTTCACCATTTCAGAAGCCGTATTTGTTGGATAAATCTTCGGTAATGTTCGTTCTTGTCCATGTCTAGAGGTCGTTCACTCTGGTACATACCTCAGCGTCTTCTGTCTGTCTGGGATATTGTTAAGGCAACATGTCCTCAAACATGGGCGATAACCCTCCGTGGTATCCTCGACACAGGGGTCAATCTCTATGGGTTCTTCAACCCTCAACCGTGCCTGTGGTACAGATTATCGTTCATGGATTACAGGTTGATGAAGACTCAATTGACTGTTCGGCCTGAAGACCACGTTCCTCATATTGGGGACTGGGTGGCTCATGCAGTAAGTGCTGATGGCGTTGTTAATGTCCACACGATTACATTTATCCACGTATATCGTACAGATATACTGATCGGGCTCCTCGTAGCTGGGGTCAACCTCCGCCAGCTCCACCCTGAAGTTGTACAACTATGCGTGATTCAGTCCGCTTCAAACTCAATTCTGATTGGTCAGCTGATCAGTGTGTGACCTCTCTTGCCATTCTCGTCTCGCGAGACTCCCTACTGCGAGAAAGAGTCTCACGCGTAAATGGGAGCCATCCCCCCAAAATTTGGGGGGTGAGTAGGCGGCGTATGATTATCTGGCTTGTCACTGACCTGCTGGCTCCGCCGAGTTAGAAGCGAATTGCTAAACATAACGTGGGCTATATAATTGGGAAATGACTCTTTCCGTTTCGGAGCATATCAATCGCGAACAAATTATTGTCGGTATGTATACTTGGCCGTGAAAGCGAGTTATCTAATACAGGAAGTAGTTCGCGAGTAGACACGGCTCGCTTTGAGAATGATGTCATGCTGCCTCGCTTTGAGATTGGAGATTCAAAAATGTCACCAGTTTACATGAGAGTCGCTTTGGTCTCCCGCGGGTAGACACGGCTCTCTTTGAGAATGCTCTCTTGCAGGAGACGTGCCGCGACTGACCAATCAGAATTGAGAAAGAAGCAGGCCATTATCTCGCTGTACCGGATTGAATGGACAGTCAGGTTGGATTTTGAATCGCCTGGCAAAGGTATAAAATTACACAAATTTACTAATTTGACGACGGGAATATATAGAGTGACAATTGTAGAATATGCTGATGTATTTTGTTTGGAGGTCAACCGTTTATTTCTCGTTTCATCCAAAGTGCGTTTCAAATCTTGGTGTATTTTTATATAAAGCATGGGGTTCTATATAGAGACCCCATATTTCGACACTTCACCGTAATACCACAGTCCACACCCCCAAAACTCTAGTTTTGAGGGCCTATGCTAGCTACAAAGATTGTATAAGCGATGGATGAGTATATCCGGTTACACTTATCCCTTTCTAGAAGAAGAAACCACTGATTTTCTAACCCCGATGGCAACCCATACATTCTCGTATGGTATTCCCAGGTTTATGTCATGGAGCCAAAGGATGAGGTGCATCCCTACCGGGGTATACGGGTATCTCGCATACGAATCCAAAGTTCTACAGACTGAGCTAAAGGGAAATTACAAGCTGTAGTCTGTTCATTTTAATTAGCCGTCTACTTTGGAGGTTGTCAAGAATAAGTAGT